>PJEM01018005.1:5267-20166 GCA_004023845.1 Helogale parvula
TTGATGACCTAGATTCAGAGCTCTAGTTTTAGAGAAGAGTGAGAAGCCATGACGGAGCACGGGCACCCACCTCACCCCAAGGGGCAAAGGGTGTGAGGAAATAGCCATTACTTAAAGGCTCACGGTCCTGAGGGAAGAGCCAAGCTTCCCCTGGGGGGAGAAGGTAAAGAGAATGTTCTGTCAAGAGGTTGAAAATAGGGGTGCCTGGGTGGCTCAGTCGGTTAAGTGTCCGGCTTCGGCTCAGGTCATGGTCTCACAATTCGTGGGTTCGAGCCCCATGTTGGACTCTGTACTGACAGCTAGCTCAGAGCCTGGAGCCTGTTTCAGATTCTGTGTCTCCTTCTCTCTCTGGCCCTCCCCTGCTCACGCTGTCTCTCTCTGTCTCTCAAAAATAAATAAAACACACAAAAAATTAAAAAAAATTAAAAAAAGAGGTTGAAAATATAGGGAATTTTTCTTAGGAAGGATTGTGATTTCCTAAGGGCCCGATGGAATCATTTCAAGATATGAGGAGAACCATTAAAAAATGAAAGGGCAGTGGAGCCTGGGTGGCTCAGTCGATTAAGTGTCTGATTCTTAATCTCAGCTCAGGTCTTGATCTCAGGGTTGTGAGTTTCAGCCCCATGCTGAGATCTGCATTGGGCATGAAGCCTACTTTGAAAAAGAAGAAAGAAAGAAAGAAAGAAAGAAAGAAAGAAAGAAAGAAAGAAAGAAAGAAAGAAAGGAAGGAAGGAAGGAAGGAAGGAAGGAAGAAAGGAAGAAAGGAAGAAAGGAAGGAAGAAAGAAAGAAAGAAAGAAAGAAAGAAAGAAAGGAAGAAAGGAAGGAAGGAAGGAAGAAAGGAAGGAAGGAAGAAAGGAAGAAAGGAAGAAAGGAAGAAAGAAAGAAAGAAAAGGCATGCCATTAACTGGAAGAAGATATTTGGAATACTTATATCTCACAAAGGGAGTATTGCCAGAATACATAAAGAGCCCTTACAACTCAATAATAAGTAGACAAAATGGCAAACGGTTGAGAACAGAGACTTCACAAAAGAAGACACAGCGATGGCCAAAAGGCACATGGAAAGACGCCTAAAATCATTATTCACCAGGGAAGTGAGCATTCAAACCACAATGATTTATGCCATTACACACCCATTGGAAGATCTAAGATTTTAAAACAACAACCTGTCCATACAAAGTCGTGCTGAGGGTGTGGAGCGACTGGAACTCTCCCACGTTGCTGATGGGTGTGTAAAATGGTGGAGCCACTTTGGAAAATGATGGGCAGTTTCCTCAAAAGTTAAATCCTTCCTGTGATCCAGCCATTGCACTTGGGTGCTTCCCCAAGAGAAATAAAAATGTATGCTTACACAAAGTCCTGCACACAAATGTTCAGCGAAACTTTATTTGTAACAGCCGCAAACTGGAAACAACCCAAACGTTCATCACCTGGCAAATGGATACACTCTAGTATATCCATACAACGGAATGTCATTCGGCAATGAGAAAGGAACGAATCCATGCATGTATACACCAGCACGGTGGATTTCAAAACATGATGTTCTGAAAGAAGCCAGTCAACCAAAGATTATACACTGTATGATTCCATTGATATGAAATTCTAGTTAAGGAAAATCTAACCTAGAGGGACAGAAAATTGGACCGATGACTGGGGATGAGATGGAAAGGGGGCTTGACTGCACAGGGACCCAAGGTGTCTTTTGAAGGTCATGGAAATGTTCTCTGTCTTGACTGTGGTAGTCATTACACGGTTTTATCAAAACTCATCAAACTGTACACTTAAAATGGATATATTTTATTACAAAAACATTATACTTCAATAGAACTGACTTTAAAACAAGACAGGGAAGGAGAGGGGAGAGCTCCGATGTTTGGATTATGGATCCCACATTATCTAATTACCTCCTTGTTTTCCCCCTTAGATATTACATCAAGGAGTAAACACGTGGTGTCTTGGATGGTCCAGGCTATACTGACTGAGAAGGGGCATGAGGGAACTTTCTAGATCTTGGCCATGGTAACGGTTACACAGATGTACAGCATGTAAAAAACAATTCACGGAGCTATACGGTTAAGATGCAGGCACTTTACTGAATGTTACGCTCCAATAACTTTTTAAATTACACCCTAGAACTCTTTTCATGTCAACAAAAATGAATGCACAATATCACTTTTATTACTGATATCCCATTTAAATGACCCCCTCTCCACTAAAATCGCTCCCCAAAGCATTTGATGCTTCTGAAACTGATGGCAAATCTCAACACCCTTTGCCCCTGCCAGACCTGCTCTTCTCCCTGATCCATGATCTTCCCAGGACCTGTGGCTGGCCCCTCCCTCTGCAAGTCCCCTCCTACTTCTCTGCCTGGCCCGCCCTCCTTGGTCTTTTCTCACTTCAACCCACTCTTGGGACAGGGGAGGGGAGGGAAGAGCTTGCCTGGGTTCCAGAATTACAGAATCATCAGTTTCCTAAAAATCTCCACTTGGGTATTCATGGGCTGCACAAACTTGCCAGATCCTAACCCAACGGCTCTCAAATGGGGACACTAGGCAATGTCTAGAGACATTCTTGGTTGACATGAATGGGGGACACTACTGCATCTAGTAGACAGAGGCTAGGGATGCTACTGAACTGCTGCGCCACAATGCACAGGAGGACCCGTAACAGAACTACCCAACCCCATGTCAACAGTGCATCGTAGAGAAACCCTGCCCTAAGCAAGCTCATCATCTTCCCCCGAACCTATGTCTCCATCTCGGTAAAAGGCACTTTCATGCACCCGATGGCTCTAGCCAGAAACGTGTGAACCTTATTTACTCATAAAAATGAATTCAGCCATTCATATTCAGTCCATTCCTGAATTAGTTAGGTAATAACTAGCTGCTGCACTGAACAAATTTAATGGCTCAAATTTGTTGCTCACTCACCCAAATCCAAAAGAGTGTCCCTCACTGGCAGGTCTCCTGAGCTCCTTCAGTGCTGCCACCCTCTTTATCAGTCCACTGCATTCAGCTGCAAGAGCCGGTGGGAGCAGAGTAAGAGTGGAGTAGTCACAGCTGCTTCGGAGGCTCCCTGGCACAGAAGGGTGACACATCATTTCCTTGCAGAGTCCATTAATGAAAACTCATCATATGGCCCCTCAGATGCAAGGGATGCTGGGAAATGTAACCTCAAGGTGTGTGGTGACCACCCTCCAAGACGGCCTTCAATGATGCTCACCACTCGGTATTATCCCCTTGCAGTGTCCCCGGTCCTACAGTGAATCACGTGTGACCATTAGAATACCTTGAAAGTGACAATGTGTGCCTGGCCACGCTAGGTTGCATAAGATATTATAGCTTCCACTTTGCCCTCTAGGATCATTTGCTCCAGGGGGAACCCAGTCACCATATTGTGAGAGCATTCAATTAATCAAGAAGTCCATGTGAGGAAGAACTGAAGCTTCCTGACAACAGCTAAACACCCAATTTGTCCACCATCCAACTTGCGAGTGAGTCACGTGAGTGAGCAATCTTAGAAGGGGATCCTTCAACTCTAGTTAACTCCGGATAGGACTACAGCTCTGGCTGACATTTTGATGCCACCTTTATGAAAGGCTCCAAGTCACAACACCTAGCCAAGCTGCCCTGAGATTCCTGACCCACAGAAATTATGTGTGATAATGTTTATTGTTATTGATAATTTTTTTAATGTTTCATTTTATTTTTGATACAGGGAGAGACAGAGCATGAGAGGGGGAGGGGCAGAGAGAGAGGGAGACACAGAACCGGAAGCAGGCTCCAGGCTCTGAGCTAGCTGTCAGCACAGAGCCTGACGCGGGGCTCGAACCCACGAACGTGAGATCTGACCTGAGCCGAAGTCGGAGGCTTAACCGACTGAGCCACCCAGGCGCCCCTGTTATTGATAATTTTTAAAAGATCTATTTTAAGTAATCTCTTCACCTAATAAGGGGCTCGAACTCACAACCCCAAGATTAAGAGTCTCATGCTTTACTGAGAGAGCCAACCAGATGCCCCAAGTTATTGATAATATTTAATGCTACTGTTATTGTTTGAAGCTACTAAGTTCTTGGTTAATTTGTTACGCAGCAATAGATAACTGTTACAAAGGAGAAGCCTGACTTTTAGAAAACAATGCATCCCGCAATCTTCAAGCTCGGTCTGTTCCACCTCCTAAGCACTTCATAAGTCCATCTCCTCCTCCAGATTCTACCTCACACAAGCTGCCACCACATTTCTCTTCTGAATGATTACACCTATCCCCTCACGGGTCTCCCTTTGTAGAAGATGTTCATCGTGTGTTTTTGTCTTATTGGTTTGTTTGCTTGTTCGTTTGGCTCTCCAACATCCAAGAATTTCTTTTGGGAGTGGGAACTTCATTCTCATCTGGAGGAGGCTGTGACCTCCTCGGCAAATTGTCCCTAACGCTCAGTCTCTGGAACTTTCTGCCTATTTTTTTCCAAGTGGATATTCCAGACTGCCACCCATACTGGAAAACCTCTAGTACCTACAAGATTCTCTTTCTGCTTCAGATGGTTCCTGTTGCTTTCAGCCAGGAATCAGGACGCTGATTGGCTCATCTGTCTGGACCACTGCCTCATACAATCCATTCTCCACCCATTAGCGGTTCCTTCATTGATTCAATAAATGTGTACTGAGTATCTACCCCGTGCCAGACACCGTTCTGGGTGCTGAAGTGTAGCAGTAGAAAAAAGCAGAGAAATCCCCTTGCTCCGGAGGGCTTACATTGTCCCGGGGGAGACGGGCTGTACGTGCATCACATGAGAGCATCTCCAAACTTCGGTGTGCATACGGGTCACCGAGGGACCTTGTGAAAATGCAACCTCCTATTCAATAGGTTTGGAGTGGACCCTAAGAGTCTGCATTGTTTAAGCGGTTTTATTTTTAAGTAATCGCTACACTTAACATGAGGCTCAAAGTCGCAACCCCGAGATCAAGAATTGCCAACTGAGCCGGCCCCGTGCCCCTAAGAGTCGGCATTTTTAACACGACTCAGAGGACGCGGACACTGTTAGTCCATGAAGCATCCTCTGGGCAGGGAGGTGTTACGCTCATAAGTTAGGCATCAAGGGGGGAAAGCTGGGGGTGGGGGAGACTGGGCGGCTCAGGTGCTTAAGCATCTGACTTTATTTATTTATTTATTTATTTTTGAGAGAGAGAGAGAGAGAGAGATACACACAGAATGTGAGCAGGGGAGGGGCAGAGAGAGAGAGAGAGGGAGACACAGAATCCACAGCAGGCTCCAGGCTCCAAGCTGTCAGCACAGAGCCTGATGCTGGGCTCAAACTTGTGAACTGTGAGATCATGACCTGAGCCAAAGTCAGACGCTCATCTGACTGAGCCCCCCAGGCGCCCCAGCACCTGACTCTTGATTTCAGCTCAGGTCATGGTCTCACAGTCGGGAGATTGATTCCTCTGTTGGGCTCCTGTGAGCCTGCTTGGGATTCTCTCTCAGCCCCTCCCTGCTCTCTAAATAAGTAAATAAACACATGAATATATTTAAAAGAAAAAAGAAAAAGAAAGCAGGGAAAAGAGATAAGGTGTGCAGGGAGATGAGAGTGAGCTTCAGTTTTAAACAGGGGTTTCGGAAGATGACAATGAGCATGGACTGAATGGAGGTGACGGGGCCACGGGGGTGAGAGACGAGCGCTCTAGACAGAGGGCACAGCCAGCACAAAGGTCCTGAGGCCAGTGTGTGTCTGATGAGTTAGCGAAAAAGGGAGAGGCCAGTGTGGCTGGGGTGGAGTGAGTGCAGGGGAGGAGGAGGAGGTGAAGCCAGACGGGCGTGGGGCAGGGGGAGGCATCGCTCAGACTGCGCAGGGCACTGTGGACTATTATTAGGATGTCAAGGCGAGTGTGTCAGGGAGCCACGGGAGGGTTCAAAGAAGGACAACGCGAGCTCACGTACGTGTTCAAAGGATCCCTCTGGGGCACTGGGTGGCTCGGTCGGTTGAGCATCCGACTTTTGGTTTCTGCTCAGGCCACGATCTCGGGGTTTGTGAGACTGATCCCTGAGTCGGGCTCTATGCAGGCAGCATGGAGCCTGCCTGAGATTCTCTCTCTCTGCCCCTCTCCTGCTCGTGCTCTCTCCCTCAAAATAAATAAATAAACATTAAAAAATATTAAAATAAACATAAAACATAAAAGGATTCCTCCGGCAGGGAGCACAGTTTACAGGGGAGCGGGGGTGGGGGCTGGGGTAAACAGGAGAGAATGTCTGCAACTGGCCGCTGGAGAGGTGGCGGCCCGAACGGCGCGGGGGGGGTTGCTGAGCTCCGGGTAGACTTGCAGGGGCGAGCCGGCTGGGTCAGCCCACGGCTTCTGGGGGCCGTGAAGAGAGAGAAATGCAGGAGGACTCCAGGCATGGACGGGAGGAAGGAGCAGGTCTTTGGCTGGGAGACAAGATCAGTCGTTCCTCTCAGACATGTTCCTTTTGGTGCCTAATTAGACATCCAAGGGGAGTAGAGAGGGAGGGGGTCTGGAGCTCAGGAGAACGACTGGGTGTGGGAGACAAACCTAGGAAGCATCAGATGTGCGGTGTTTGAGGCCAAGCACCCCCGGGGACCCTCCGGAGGGAGTGTGGATAAAGAGGGTGAAGGATGAGCCACGGGCTCTCCAAGGCAGGGCGTCTCTCTAGAAGATAAATCTGAGGGGCGCCTGGGGGCTCGATCGGTTAGGCGTCGGCTCCAGCTCAGGGCATGATCTCACGGTTCGTGGGTTTGAGCCCCGCGTCGGACTCTGCGCTGACAGCTCGGAGCCTGGAACCTCCTTCGGATTCTGTGTCTCCCTCTCTCTCTGACTTTCCCCTGCTCGCGCTCTGTCTCTCTCTCAAAAATAAATAAATAAACATTTAAAAAATAAAAGACAAATCTGATAAGAGAAAAATATATTTCATCACAGTGATGATATCCATCAACAAAACAAGGAACTGATTAAATGTATATAATTAATCATATATATACGGCTAGCATATGTTGATTATATAATTAATTATATGATTAATATGTTAATTGTACAATTAATTGTATCATATATAAGTATGCATTTCTATCATATAATATATACTTTAAAATAATTAATATAATAGTTAATTAAGCATAAATATAATTGAAGGTTATGTTAAATATATAAGATTAATATATAGTACATGTACTTATATATTCTTTAATTTTTTAATGTTTACTTAGAGAGAGAGAGAGAGAGCACACAAGCAGGGGAGGGGCAGAGAGAGGAAGACACAGAATCCCAAGCAGGCTCCACGCTGTCAGCACAGAGCCTGATGCGGGGGCTCAAACTCATGAACTGTGAGATCGTGACCTGAGCTGAGATCAAGAATCGGACGCTCAACCGACGGAGCCCCCCGGGTGCCCCTTTACTGATATATTTATATGTGTGCATATATACACACGACATATATCCATTATATGTAAATATAGGTGTATATCTACACACACACACACACATAATGGAATCATGGAAAGCTCTGTAGCCAAAAACAGCAGAGGGGTGGGGGGCAGCCTTCCTTTAGGCCTGACGTGCGCACCACGGCTGGAACTCAAGGGTATTATGCTGAGTGAAATAAGTCAGTCAGAGAAGGACAGATATGATATGTTTTCACTCATATGTAGATCTTTTTTTATGTTTATTTATTATCGAGACAGAGAGAAACAGAGCATGAATGGGGGAGGCGCAGAAAGTGATGGAGACACAGAAGCTGAAGCAGGCGCCAGGCTCCGAGCTGTCAGCATAGAGTCCGATGCAGGGTCCGAACCCACAAACCGTGAGCTCATGACCTGAGCCGAAGTCAGACGCTTAATGGACTGAGCCTCAGGTGCCCCACACTCATCTGTGGATCTTGAGAAACTGAACGGAAGACCATGAAGGAAGGGAAGGGGAAAAATAGTTACAAACAGAGAGGGAGGCAAACCATAAGAGACTCTTAAATACAGAGGACAAACTGAGGGTTGGTGGGAGGTGGGGGAGGGGGGAAATGGGAGACGGGCACTGAGGAGGGCACTTGTTGGCATGAGCCCTGGGTGTTGTATGTTAGCAATGAATCACAGGAATCGACCCCCAAAACCAAGAGCACACTTTACACACTGTCCGTTAGCCAATTGCACAATTATATTTAAAAAAAAAAAAAGGACTGGCTGCCATGAGTCTTTTGCCTGTTCCTTCCTCTCCACGTCCACCCAGCTTCTTGGAATGGAAAGGTGCCAGCTGACGCCCAGGTTGCATTTCGAAGACAAGACAGGCCCCGCCCTAGAAACGGCAGAGCAGAGGGCGTCTGGGGGCTCCGTGGTCCAGAGCCGCCGGCCCACCCTGGGCGCCAAGCTCCAGCCTGCTCCTTGGAGAGGAAGACATTTCTATCTTGTCTAAGTCACTGGCACTCACAGTCACACCTGACCAACGAGCCCTGGATCAGAGCAGGCCATCAGTAAATATCAGATACAGTCTACAATTTCTGATCATTGTTTTAATTTAAAATGTTACCTGATTTAATCAGCCCCCTCTTTCTGGACACTTACTTCCAACTCTTTGCTGCTGTGTGATAGACCGTCTCCGGAGATGGGCACCATCCATCCTCTCCACCCCGGCGCCCCTGCCACGCCTCACACCAAGAGTCAGCTTCCCTTTCCCCTCTCCTCCAATATTGGTTTGGCCGTGTGACTTCCTGTGACGGACAGAATGTGGCAAAGAGCTGCCGTGTGATCTGTGGGCCGAGTTTTTAGGAAAACAGGGAGCTCCTGGGGCGCCCGGTGGTACAGTCAGTTAAGCATCTGACTCTTGATCTCGGCTCAGGTCATGATCTTGGGTGAGTGAGACTGAGCCCTGTGTCGGGCTCTCCGCTGGCAATGCGGAGCCTGCTTGAGATGATCTCTCTCTCCCTGCCCTCCCTGCCCTCAAAAATTAATAAACAAATAGACTTTTTTTTTTTTTTAAAGAAGAAGACCAGTAGCTTCTGCTTCCTCTCTCTGAGGAGCCAGCTGCCAGGTGAGACCTAAAGACCACCATACTGTGAGGATGCACAAGCAGCCACGTGGAGAGAGAGAGATGCCCAGCTGGCAGGGGTGAGACTCCAGGTTTGTGACTGCAGAATGTTCGCTGTGGATACTCCAGCCCCAGCAAACCCTTTGTAGAGAACAATCAGAGGAGCCCAAATTGTGAGAAGTAATAAGCTGTGGCTGTTTGAAGCCCCTTAGGAGTATGGGATGATTTGTTACACAGCACTAGCTAACTGAAACAACGGAACAGCTCTGAATAGTCCAGCCATGAACAGCCTTATGGCCAAATCTCGGTGCTCACCTTTGGTCATTTTCTACAAGTGAGTAACTAGAAGTGGACTATGGGAATCTGAGACGCGGTATCCACTTTGTTTCCAGAGAAGTGTAGCGCTGTCGTGAGCTGTTTATGGGAATATCCGTTTACCCGTGGCCTCTTCAGCCCTTAGTTTTCCATTTCTTTTCTTAATTTTCAATTTCTACTCATTTCAATAGGCCTGTTTTGCATACATCTAAGAACAGGTAACAGTGATCAGAGCTTTTCTTTGACCGCAGGGTAATAACCTAAAACCAGTGGGCTGGACTGATTTTACAGGGAAGAGTCAAAATACTCCTCCCTCCCTCCCTCCCCTCCCCCACTCCCTTACTACCCACTCACACGCTCTCATCCACTGAGAACATATTTCACAAAGCTAGCAGGAATAAGTCACGCAGGAACTATCTGAGTGCCTACGGTGTGCCAGGAACTGTTCAAAAGTTGCTTTTTTTTTTTTTCATTTCAGCATTTCAGGCCACTCTCCATTTTAATTTACATCAGTGATTTTCAGGTGGCTCGGTCGGTTCAGTGTCCAGCTCTAGGTTTCCGCTCAAGGCATGGCTCCTGAGTTAGAGCCCCACATGGGCTCCGCGATCACAGTGTGGACCCTGCTTGGGATTCTCTCTCTCCCTCTCTCTGCTCCTCCCCCTCTCTCAAAAGACACGAAATAAAGAAATAAAATAAAGTCACTGGTTTTCGACAGCAAGCAATTCTCTTTTCCAGGACACTCGGGAATGTCTCAGACACTTTCAATTCTTATGATGGGGAGCACGTCAGGCCTCGACTGGGGTACAACACCCCACAGTGCACAGGATGCTTTTCCCCAAACAAAGAACTACCCAACCCAGAATGTCACTAGTCCAGAAGCCGAGAAACTGCAATGTAAGGGAAATGGACTAGAATGGGAAAAAATAGAAAGTATCAGAAGGTGACTGCTCAAAATAGGATAAATATCAGTTCCTGAAACTTCCGTATTTTCGTGGGCTCAGACACTATATAAGACGCATCTCTCCTTGGGAGTCCTAATAAAAAAGGTCTGATAAATCCTGTCCCAAGATCCATAGAGCTGATAAAGACCTGTGGCTTCAAAGGAACTCAGGTCCCACAGATGATACACAAGAAAGTCAGAGCATGGATGTGATTGTTTCGGAGAGCCATTTAAACAAGGCAAAGGTCCCAAAGGGTGGCTGCGATATTGGCAGGGGAATCAGGAAGGCTTCCCGAAGGAGGTGACGTCTAGGGGGAGATTTATGTGTTTGGGAAGGAGCTGAATTCAGGAAGAGGACGGCAGCAGAGCCCGGGGCCTGGCGTGTTTGAGGAACAGAAAGCTGGCCAGTGACGCAGCTGGAGCCAAGCAGGTCAGGAGGGAGGAGGCCAGTGAGGGAAGAGGTCAGCGAAGGTGCCAGGGAGCCAAGGGGAGGGCGTGAGGCAAGGGAGGAACACGGCCCAGTGAGCTTTCGCTGGGAGCTGAATGAAGTAACCACAGGACACTGGGCTAAGCTGCAGAGGGTGGTAACGAGGAGGTGAAAAGAGGAGGTGAAACATAGTTACCTCTGGACCGGTAGAGCCGGTGAGGCAAAGGGAGGCAGGGAGGGCGGGGGCGCGGGGAGCTTTGCGGGAGGGACCCTGGGGGCGGCAGGCAGCACCTGATGGCTCACCCTTCTCCCTAGTCAGGGCTTGCGCGGGGCCACCCACCTGACTCATAGCAGAAACTGGGACAGCCCAGGCGGCCCCCCTGCCTCCACGGTCCCCGCGGGGGAAATGTCACTCCCAGTGCCTGAACATGGGCTCCCCCGGCCTCCAACCGCAGCCAGGGAGGCCTAGATCTGAGCCTTCTTTCAGGGGTGCCTCCTAGGCCCGCAAGCTCACCTACCTTCCCATGTACTCTCTGTCCTGCTTTGTCCTGCTCTCTCTCCCCATCAGACCAGGATTTGCTGTGAACACGGAGTGTACCCTTGTCTACGGCACACCCAGCACCAATTTGAGGGTCCAGCATTCAGGCGCTGTCTGCCTGGTGAACTCCTATCTATCTGCCAAAACCCACCTCAAAAGGCCCCTCGTAAGGGAGAACTTCTTGGGCCCCTGTGGTTCCTGGCTAACACATCAATAATTAACACCCATCAATAGTGAACACAGGGGCGTCTGGTAGCTTAGTTGGTTAGGAGTCTGACTTTGGTTCAGGTCGTGATCTCATGGTTCATGGGTTCGAGCCCCGCATCGGGCTCCATGCTGACAGCTCAGGGCCTGGAGCCTGCTTCAGATTCTGTGTCTCCCTCTCTCTCTGACCCTCCCCTGCTCACACTCTGTCTCTCAAAAATGAATAAATATTAAAAAAAATTTTTTTTTTAAATAGTGAACACCCATTCTGAGGACCTTACAGCAGCATTAGGATATATGTAAGTTTTTATCAATATCCCTATTTACAGATGGAAAACTGAGGCTCAGGGACACACAGCTAGTAAGTAATGGGGCCAAGATGTGAACTCAAGTGACTTCAATATGCTGCTTCAGCAGCAGGTATATGGTTTTAAAAAAAGATGTTTATTTCTGAGAGGGAGGGGCAGAGACGGGGGGACAGAGGGTCCACAGCAGGCTCCGCACCAGCAGCAGAGAGCCCTTCCCTGAGATTGGTTTGATCACTGCCATCTTCCAGATGAGAAACTTCAGGCCCGGAGGTGTTAAGCAATGACCTACGATCACACAGCAAGTCATGGGTGGAGCCAGCTCGGCAGGTGGGGCAGGTGCCTTGAAAGCCCTCAGCTCTTACCCTTCCTCCCTTATCACCTCTTGCTTTAAAGCGTAATTAATAAGCACCGACTGTGCACCAGGGACCATTCTAGGCCCTGGGGACAACTTTAAAAAGGAATTAACCTTGAGTCGATTGGCAGGAAAAGAGAGGCCCCAAACGTTAGCGGGAACCTTCCTACTTTCATCTTTTTGCCCATTCTTCTCCCTCCGCCAGAAATGTCTTTTCCCACCTAACGAACTCCTATCCACCCTTCGAAACCCAGCTCCAATACTCACTCCTCAGAAACCTTTGCACACGGATCTCCCAGGCAGAGTCTGCAACACCCTTCCTCGGGCTCCCACAGCCTGGGGTCCATAGATGAAAGGAAAGGTCTCAGGAGTCAGCTCCGCTGAACTGGAAACTCGGCTAGGTCAGGGCTCAGTGGGCACAATGGAGCTGAGTTTTATTTTATTTATAATATTATTTTTTTTAAGTAAGCTTTACGCCCAACGTGGGGCCCGAATTCATGACCACAGTATCGTGTGGGATGCGCCACCGATTCAGCCAGCCAGGTGCCACAGGAGCTGATTTTTAAATTAAGGAACGACAGGAACAAACATCACTTGAACGTGAAAAAAATTAATTCATTAAGGAAGGAGAAATTCGTCACGCAAGGCACCTAGAACTGGCTGCTCACACGTTCTCGGGCTCCGCCCCCAAACGTGCCGGCTCAGCTAGCGGGATATGGGCGACTTAGTAAGCATGCGCCGCAGGCGCAAAGCACGCCGGGAGTTGTAGTTCCGCCATCGGACGGAAGCCGAGAGGGACTGCGGCGGGATGTGGCCGGGAATATTGGTTGGGGGGGCCCGGGTGGCGGCAGGTAGTTGCCCCGCGCTGGGGCCTCGCCTCGCCTGCCGCTTCCCCCCGCATCGGACGCCCAAGACCGGCCCGGCCCTGCAGCGGAGCCTGCACGCGACGGCGGCCCGGGCTCTCCCGCTCATTCCCATCGTGGTGGAGCAGACGGTACAGCGGCCGCGGGAACTTGGCCTGGGGAGGGAGTCGGGCGTCTCGGGGCTGGAGGTTCTTTCTGTGTTTCGGTCTTTCTCCCCCAGGGTCGCGGCGAGCGCGCCTATGACATCTACTCGCGGCTGCTGCGGGAGCGCATCGTGTGTGTCATGGGTCCGGTGAGTGCCCCGCCGGGATCCTCCTCTACGCCTGCCCAGACCCCACGCGCCCCTCCTCCTCGAACCCCCTTGACCTCCTGACCCCTCCCTTGACTTTCCTACCTGGGCTGTGCCCTGGTACCAGTCTGACACCCCACTTCCTGGGCCCATGGGCCTTCAGCCCCCTGTTCTGGCCCCTAATCCCCCACCCACCCCTTCCTCAAACCCTCTGCGTTTCCCTTCTTGCTCTCTGCCTCCCGCACTAGTGATCCTCCTCCCTCCTCCCTGGCTCTCATCCTTCTCCCCAACCCACATGACCCCTTCCCCTCCTTGCCCTGAGCTCATGACTCCCTGCCCCCCGGGCCCCAGCCCCCGTGGGTCCTTACCCTCCACCACCTCCCCTCCTTGGTCCTGAAGTCTCCCCCATGGTCTCACTTGGGCTCTGACTCATCCTGGTTCCCCCGACTCGTTCCCAGCCGCCTCATAATTGCTTCCATTAGTCCCCTCCTTACCCCCCACCCGGCCCCCCGCCCTGCTTGCGTACTTGCAGATCGACGACAGCGTGGCGAGCCTGGTCATCGCGCAGCTGCTGTTCCTGCAGTCCGAGAGCAACAAGAAGCCCATCCACATGTACATCAACAGCCCCGGTGAGCAGAGCCTTCCCTGGGCCGCGGGGGCGCTTCCGGGGACGCTCGAGGTGGCTCGGGGGACAGAGACCCCCCCCACCAGGAGTGCTCCCCCTGTGGAGGAAGAAAGGGTGCTGAGCTTCCTTCAGAATCCCAAAACCGCCTCCAAACCTCTAAAAGTTGCCCGTTCCTTGCTTTTACGTCTGGGTTCCTACACCGGCAGCGGATCCTGCCTCTCTGATCCCACACGTAGCATTTTACTAATGTGACCTGGTGGTCAGCGTTTTCGCGTTGGTGGCTGCCGCTCCCCAAAGACAACAGCTCGCCTTGATCGCAGGCTTACTGGGCCCCACGGACGGGTGCTTTATAGGCATTTAATCATCTTGTGCCCGTGGCGGCCTCACGTGGTAGGAACTGTTTAGTCCTCCCCAGTCTGCCAGGAGACCCTGTGGCTCTGAGAGGCTGGGTAACTTGCCCGAGGTCACACAGACGGAACTGCCGGGGCAGGCGGGCTCCAGAGCCTCCCTCTCGGCCACCGCACGGCCCCTGGCTTCCAGCTTCTCTGGAAGTGTTCACAGGTCCGGTCCCCCTGGGCCCACGGGCGCTGGGCCGAGTGCGGGCCTCTTTGCCCCCGCTTAGTTCGCATGGCCCGTTTCCTCACTTCTCTACCCTTAGGAGTATTTGCGTTTGCAACGCCTGCTTTAAAGGGCTGCCTCGAGGCGCCTGGGTGGCTCAGTCGGTTAAGCCTCTGACTTCGGCTCAGGTGACGACCTCACGTTCGTGGGTTCGAGCCCCGCGTCGGACTCTGTGCTGACAGCTCAGAGCCTGGAGCCTGCTTCGGATTCTGTGTCTCCCTCTCTCTCTGCCCCTCCCTGCTCATGCTCTGTCTCTCTCTGTCTCAAAAATAAATAAAACATTAAAAATATATAAATAAATAAATAAAGGGCTGCCTCTACCCAGGCTCTTCCCAAGGCCAGGGGCACAGCAGAGAAAGCTGCGAGCCAGAAGCCGGCACAGCCCCTCATTACCACCCCCCCCTT
>PJEM01018006.1:0-20068 GCA_004023845.1 Helogale parvula
GCACCCTCCTACACTGTTGGTGGGAATGTAAACTGATGCAGCCACTCGAGAAAACAGTGTGGAGGCTCCTCAAAAAACTATCCATAGAACTCCCTTATGACCCAGCAATAGCCCTGCTAGGGATCTGCCCAAGGGATACAGAAGGGCTGATGCATAGGAGCACATGTACCCCAATGTTCAAAGCGGCACTTTCTACAATAGCCAAAGCATGGAAAGAGCCTAAATGTCCATCACCTGATGAGTGGGTCAAGAAGATGTGTATATACATGATGGAGTACTACATGGCCATGAGGAAGTAAGTATTCTACTTTTCTCACTCTGTGCTCTTTTACCTTCGTCCAGTGCTTCCAAGATGTTAAGCTCCTATCTCTGGGTCTTTGTACAAGTCATTCATAGAGAATCCAGGAATCTATACAGAAGTCTACCAAGACAGTCATTCCCCACAGTTTCCTCCCACAACACACACACACACACACACACACACACACACACACACACACATTCTGTCCCACACACTTTCCCTATCCTTAAAACATTAACCCACATATCTCCTTTTCAAGGAGCCCTTCCAGAATATTCTCAAGTCTTACACCATGGCCCTAGAGCTCTGGTATCTGTGCTTCTCAGCACGTACCGCACATAATAGTGTGATTAACTGTGCATTTAGCTCTTTAATGCCTGCCTGCTTGGTGAGAATATCAGCTCCCAGAGGGCAGGGTGTCCTGGGCCTTTGCCTGGAACAGACATATGCACTGAATGAATAAATAACAAATACTTTAAAAATCAAATGAAAAAATACAGGAACAAAACATTTTTACATAGGTATTGCTTGCAGTTTGGTACATATTTATCAACTTTTGGGGTGATGAATTTGGGTTATAAAACAAATGATATTCTTGAGATTTCTCACTTTCCTCTTTCATATATTATTATATATTTAAAAATCATAAAACACACATATTACACATATGTAATATATATCCACATCCCCACATATATGCATATCTTAAAAATATGATACTTTCAGACACAGTCTCTTAGAGAAAAGACACTAGAGAACATATTAAAATAAACTTGTGGGGCGCCTAGATGGTTCAATCAGTTAAGTGTCCAACTTTGGCTCAGGTCATGATCTCACACCTCGTGCATTCAAGCCCCACATCAGGCTCTGTGCTGACAGCTCAGAGCCTGAAGACTGGTTCGGGTTCTGTGTCTCCCTCTCTCTGCTCCTCCCCTCCTTGCAGTTTGTCTGTCAGACTCTCTCTCTCTCTCTCTCTCTCAAAATAAGTAAACATTAAAAAATTTTTAGGGGCGCCTGGGTGGCTCAGTCGGTTAAGCCTCTGACTTCGGCTCAGGTCAGATCTCGTGGTTCGAGCCCCGCGTCAGGCTCTGTGCTGACAGCTCAGAGCCTGGAGTCTGCTTCTGGTTCTGTGTCTCCTTCTCTCCCTGCCCCTCCCCCTCTCATGCTCTGTCTCTGTCTGTATCAAAAATAAAATAAAACATTAAAAAATTTTAAAAAAATTTTAATAAACTTGTAAGATTACTAAAACATTTCATTTACTGGTACCTCTAAAGAAGTATCTACATATAAATTAAAGTGATACTTTGACATATGTTTTCACTTTGCACATCTCAGATATTGAGCCAGATGTTAGTATATTACATAAAGGAAGAAAGACTTAGTAAGTTAGATTATAATATAATTACACTATAAAAATAATAGCAGGTATCAAACACTAAAAATAATGGTACTAGAAATACTGATGTTGATACCACTATTAGATTTGAAGGGAGGTCTGTGGATATGATTTTAATGCAGACTCACAGGTTAATGCAATGGGGAATCCGGGTCTTTCCTTTCTGGTGCTGGTTCCCAACTTTGTCAGTTAAAAAAAGAGAGAAAAAAGAAGAAGAAAGAAAGAAAAGCTGTCTGTGGCATCTGTCGTAAGTGCTGTCATATATGTAGGGATAAAATAATTTGAGAGGAGAGAGGAAAGAACAAGTAATTTTACCAGGGAGGGAGGAAAAAACGTCAGGGAAGGTTCTGGAAGTGTGAGTGGGGGTGGGGGGGTTGGTGTGGGGGTGCGGGTGGGGTGGGTGCGCACTGGGGACACATGAGGGTAAAGACAGAAAGGGAAGAAGACACAGGTGAAGAAGTGCTAAAATGTTAAGAGCCTTCAATACCATGCTAAATAGCACGAGTTTGGCTTTTATCTGGAAAAAAAAAAAAAAGCAAGATTTGACTAGAAAAGTGATGTAAGCATCTGTGATTTCACAGAGCCTTGAGGAAGTAGAAAGATGTGGCTCTAAAGCCAGTCATTAAAAAAGATTACTCTTGTCATAAGCAAACCTAGGGATAATTACAGAAAATGATGCAAATGGGAAGGTTATATTACATTATTTTTGCATTAGTGCAAATATGTGAAAAATCTCATCTCTAAAAAAATCTTCCCTAACTGGCAAGTACGCAGTCTAACTCAATTATGACGGGGGCATGCTTAGCATGAATGCACACAGGGACATTACCTACGGTCTGAAAAAGGCACGTGAGCGCTCTGAGACTCCCCTCCGCCTGCGCGCCAGAACTCTTAATGGAATCAGGTGAGTTGTATTCGGAAATCTAACACCTGCATGTCTGATGTAATGAATCAGAATATATGAGATGCAAGAGAAAGAAGGAATTTAAAAATTGGAATTCTTTTAGAATTAGCATCCGTCTGCATTGTCACAGGGCTCCAGAGATATTTTATGAAAATAAATTGCACATAACGAAAAACAATGAAAAATTTCACCAAAGAAAGCCAGCAGCTATTTCAATGTGCTAGGACTTTGGAAGCTGATATTTCAGGGCTCTCATTCTGTTGCAAATTCCCTGAAATACTTTGACATGAATTTTTCTTCACAAGAAAAGAGATTTCATAGCTTTCATGGCAAGAGTTATTCCTTTGGGTTAGTTCTAACAACACTATTGGCAATGGTACCATAAATCTACATGTTTTGCAAATGGTATTTGGATAAGCAAAATGTAGAATATTTTTCTAACACTTTTAATATATTAAGGCAATGAATACATGAAAACCGTAAAATTTCTCTCTCCTGTGAATTTGCATTACTAACTACTTTTCACTTCTTATAATAACCTTGCCTTCCCCACATTCAGTTTCAAATATTACATATTTTGCTTATAGTTAGGATAATATTCTTGCAGTTTTTATATAACCACATTTAAAACTTAGTAATTATACAGTTGAACTTTTAGAAGCCATAAAGCCTTGTTTATCTTCACACTTACAGTATCATTGGTTAAAAAAAAAAAAAAAAAGGCAAAGCCCCCTAGTGGCCAAAATTATATAGTGATTATACCATAGTTCTAGGATAAGTCACCAAGTTCTCTATTACTATTAAGAAAATTAATTAGCCTCTTTGTTACATTGTTGGTATACAATGCATTTTTTTTCAAAGTAAGACTCTTCTCCTGAGGTCTAATTTAATGAAAAGGTGGAACAATTGTGCTATGTAAGTTAATTTCTTTAAGAAAGGGATTTTTAAGAGCGTTCCATGTAATATGAAGTTCTTAGAGTGTAAACCATATTTTCTGTAATTTCAAGATCTAATATATGAATCTTAAACTAACTGTAATTTTGTATATTAATTTTAAAACTTTTTCATATGTGTAAATCAATAATTAGGGAATGATGACTAAATATTCTGAGTAATTTGTAAGATCTAGCCATTCAGAGGCGGCCGGATGACTCAGTCGCTTAACTGTCTGACTTTGGCTCAGGTCATGATCTCATCGCTTGTGAGTTTGAGCCCTGCATCGGGTTCAGTGCTGACAGCTCAGAGCCTGGAGACTCTTTCAGATTCTGTGTCTCTCTCTCTATGCTCCTCCCCCACTCGTTCTCTGTTTCTCTCTCTCAAAAATAAACATTAAAATCATTTTAAAAAAAGGTCTAGCCATTCAACTTTTTTTCCTCTTGCAGAAGTCTAGGGTTAAACATGAACATGAGAACTATATGAGGAATGTTCTGAAAGTAATACAGCGTTTTCAAGCATCACCTGAAGTCCGGTGGTCGGATCTAACAGGGAGAAGGCGTGTGCACACACTGTGATAAATACGGTGGGTGGGAGGGGACACCACTGTGGAAAGGGAACAGAGAAAGACAGCCCCGTCTTGCCTTTTTTTGAAAAATTTCAGGAGAGACAAGAAAGATGGATTTTTATGTGAAATTGACAGATTTGTCAAGCATTGGTGCAATTAAAAAATACTTGTGCAGGCCAAGCCTCCATATGCAGGCATTCTCCAGCTGCCACATCACCATTTTGGGACCTCTGGCAACAGACTCGGTGTTATTACGTGGATACACCCCAGAATTAGTCTCCTTTTACACAACTGAAAAATTTTTTTCGACAAACCTTTCTCAAACTTAAAAACCCGAGGGGGCACCTGAGCGGCTAAGTCGGTTATGCAGCTGACTCTTAGTTTTGGTTACGATCGTGCAGGTCGTGAGTTCAAGCCCTAACTCAGACTCTCCGCTCTCAGCATAAAGCCTGCTTTACATCCTCTGTCTCTCTCTCTTTATGCCCCTCCCCGATCGCACTTGCTTGCTCTCTCTCAAAAATAAGTAAAACATTAAGGAAATTAAAATACCCAAATCAGCCTTTCTCAAACAATATATTAACGTAGGGCATCCTACCTGCCCGAGGGTTATTTTTATCTCTTAAAACATTTTTGTTCAACCTTGTCATAACCTCATCACATGCAGAAAGAGGTGCGCATATAGGCATTCTTCCCAGGCCTGGAGCGTGAATATCTTATGACACAAGGATTTGTCTAGTTCTTGATACACCTGCTATTCTAATAGATACATCCCTGAATATCATTTCTGCTTAAAGTAAGTCAATTTTCCAACTTTCCTATTTACAACTGGTAAACTAAAGTTACCTTCAGTCCCTCTCTGAATGGGATATGACACTGGGGTGTCATAGTGTGTAACTCAGGGACTCTCCTATTACAAGCTGTTTTAAACAACTGCTTAGCAAAGAGTGCCGGCGCACTCCTGGCTAGCTTAGGATCAAGTGCCAAGGGCAACACAGTAACCGTTCAACTCCCCACAGTTACATTAATGTATATACACACACACGCACACACGCGCACACAGACACACACACACACACACAAGACAGAAGATGGGGCACCGGGGTCTCAGTTGGTTAAGTATCTGACTTTGGCTCTGGTCATGATCTCCCAGTTCATGGGTTTGAGCCCCATGTCAGACTCCGTGCTGACAGCTCCAAGCCTGGATGGAGCCTCATTCAGATTCTGTGTCTCCCTCTCTGTCCCTTGCCCACTCACACTCTATCTCTCTCTTTCAAAAGTAAATAAACATAAAAAAAAGTCTCAAGATAGGAAAGAGTGAAGGTTTAACTTGAAAAGTCATAATATATGGTTTTCTAATTAACATATTCCTAAACTCCTCAGAACACTGTTTTTCCTCACCTTTAAGTGTCCTGGTGTGAGAGCTGGATAAAGAACAAAATCTGCTTACTTAAGACAGCAGGACAGACAGACAGCATCTCCCGGAAGCAATACAAAGGAAGAGTTTCTGGGTCATAAGAGCAAATGGGGATAGAAGGTGTTCACTGAATGAAAATGGAAATGAAAAGACCATTCATTGTTTTCCTTTTTAAACCCTATTCAACTTTTTCAACCCTGTTAGCACATCATTCATTACTTTTGCTTCTAAAAAAAAAGTCACAGTGAAAAGTTATTAAAGTAGAATCTCCTTCCTCAGTAACAAATAAAACAATAAACAGCAAAAGCTCTCGATAGCAGAAACTACAGAACAAAAGAAGTGCGATTCATGATCTTAAATTTGAAATACTATCAGCCGGCGGTGGCTGGGTGGCTCAGTCAGCTAAGTGTCTGACTCTTGGTTTTGGCTCAGGTCATGATCCCACAGCTCGTGAGTTTGAGTCCCTCATTGAGCTCTGTGCGGATGGTGTGGAGCCTGCATGGGACTTTCTCTCTCCCTCTCTCTCTGCCCCTCCCCAGCTTGTGCTCTATCTCAAAATAAATAACAAAACTTAAAAAAAAAAAGTGGTGGATTTGAAATACATTCAGCTAAAGAAAAAGACGGTTTTAGCTTGGTTCAGTAAGAGCTTCAGATTTGCCTTAATGCCTCGGCATGATACCAGTGAAATCACAGAAGTGCTCACATTCTCATGAGTAACACCCAACAGGAACACAACAGGTGGACCGAGACTGTGTTGGAGCAGGACTGCAGAGGGGCGGATGGTAAAACAAGGGAAGTGAGCGAGGGGCAGGGGGGTGGGAGCAGAAGCCTTGGGGCCATGCCGATCTCAAGTGACAATACTTCATTGAAGGACTTTCCCCTTGGGCCCATGATAAACCCCGAGTGTGGTAGGAGAATGAACTGGAACACGACATTTGTCTATTCTGTACGATGGGAGCATTCATCCATGATTCCTCTCCGTCTCTGCCTCTGCTCCATCTCCAAGCTATGGACTGTGGCTAGGTCAGGAAAGGAACTCGTCTTCACCTCGGGGCTTGCCAGGGAAAATGTATCAGACTGCAACACGACAGGAACATGGTAGAGAAAAGTCACCCACACCGCCTGACACCCATGGCAAGTTCCAAGCAGAGCGTGTTCAAGCTAAGCAAGACAAAAAGAATTGGCATGGTGCTTCCATAAACATGATTGTGGCAAGGGCAGGGGGAAGAAAAACAAAGACATATGGAACACGTGCCAAAAAGGGATGGATCCCATTTGGAGGAAACAGAAGAAAATGTGCCCTGGAGGCTCCGTGCTCAAGAAATGCGTAATGAGATATTCTTACACCATTATCTTAGGAATATCTATGTCTGTATCTATAGATACATAGACACATGATATACAGACGTTCTGTGTGTGGATAAATACATTCACACACACAGAATAAACAAGAAGAGAAACTGAAGAGCCAAAGAAACAAACTGAGTTCTTCAGTACCATCATTCCCAAGCAAATCAATAAAATGGAGACAGCAAGACAGAGAACAGACATTACTAAAACTAAGTTATGGACCCTGATAAAAAGTCCTGGAAGTCCAAATGTGCCTGCAGAATTCTTTGACAACTCGGCATTCTATGTCAGGGTGTGGGAGTGAGTAGGACAAATGGGGCGCCTGGGTGGCTCAGTGGGTTGAGCATCTGACTTCGGGTTAGGTCATGATCTCAAGGTTCATAGGTTCAAGCCCTGCATTGGGATCTGTGCTGACAGCACAGATCCTGGAGCCTACTTTGGATTCCCCCTCCCCTCCCCAACTCACTCACACATACACACACTCTCTCTCTCTCAAAAATAAAAAAATAAAAATAAAAATAAATTCAAAAAAAGGACAAACTCCTGGCCTTCCAGCCCCAACCACAACACACAACTTTCCCTTTCCCAACCAGGTCCTCTTCCACCATGAAGGGTCTCAAATGCACACTCAGGGTCACCCCAGCCCATCCTTCCAAGCTCTGTCCATAGTCTCTGCTAACAGTCATGGTGTGGCTACTCCTTGGGTCTCAACATCCCTGGAATTTGGTTGTATCTCAAAAAGAAAGATCATGTCAGGAAGCTACTACAAGTCCTTAGACTGCGTTTGGAGCGGAGAGTTGGGGAATGCCAGGACCTAGGACACTGGACTGTGATCTAGATGAGGAATGCAGACGCCAGCTGGACTTGGGTGCTGGGTCCCACATGTTAGCAAGAAGCGGCAGAGTGTGGCGCTGTCAAATCGTGTCCAAGGCAAAGGTCTCTCCTGAGTAGATCTAAAGGCAATATTTTCTTTTTTTTGAGAAAGAGAGTATGAGCATGGGAGGGGCAGAGGGAGAAGGGGACAGAGGTTTGAAATGGGCTCTGCACTAACAGCAGAGAGCTCGATGCAGGGCTCGAACTCACCAACCACGGAATCATGACCTGAGTCTAACTAAGTCAGATGCTCAAGCGACTGAGCCGCCCAGGCACCCCTCAAGGCAGTAATGATTACTGAAATTATAAAGGAAATCATAATAGATACGGAGGAAACACAAAGTAGTTATCCATGATAAGAAATGTCTTTCTTAGAAAATAGATTCCACTATTATAAAATTAAATAAATAATGTATTCAAAAGGCTAATCTCTCTGAAAGGAATAAACTGGTAAATTTGGTTGTTAAAACTACACAATTGCCTCTAAGAAATAAACAATGATTTAAGGATAGGCATCCAAGAAGAAAGGGCAAGTTAAAGTCAAGGGAGAAAAATCAAACTAGTATGAGAACTTGCTCAGAGCTGGGGCCCCTGGGTGGCTAAGATAGTTAAGCTGCCAACTCTTGATCTTGGCTTAGGTCATGACCTCACGGCTCCTGATCCAGCCCCACAGTGAGCTCTGTGCTGACAGCATGGAGTCTACCTGGAATTCTCTCTCTCTCTCTGTGTCACTTCCCTACTTGTGCATGCATTCTCTCTCTCTCTATCCATCCCTCTCTCTCAAAATAAATAAAATTAAAAGAAAACTTTCCTAGAGCCATACCAAATGCCAGGAGATGGAACGGCAATGTGTATACAGTTCTGGGAGGAAGAAAATGTGCTCCAAAAATGTCCTCCCCAGAAAAACTGCTGTGTAGTATTAGGACAAGTGACATAATGGTCTCAAACCTCCAATACCAAAGTATCAGATACCAAAACTCTCCAGCCTGAAAGAGGACAGGAAGAGCTCTGAAGAAAGGATTATGAATACTCATTGGCCAGGTCTACACATCCTGAAGGAGAAAATTCATTACCAGGGCATTTAAAAAATGATCCTTCAAGTATAGAAATAACTGACAGAAAATCTCAAGCATCTAAGAACACAAAAGACTACAAGATCTCTTAAACACGTCTTTAAAAGTAAACATACTGGGGCGCCTGGGTGGCTCAGTTGGTTAAGCCTCTGACTTCGGCTCAGGTCATGATCTCACGTTCGTGGGTTCGAGCCCCACGTCAGGCTCCGTGCTAAGAGCTCAGAGCCTGAAGCCTGCTTCAGATTCTGTGTCTCCCTCTCTCTCTGCCCCTCCCTGCTCATGCTCTGTCTCTGTCTCAAAAATAAACAAAAAATTAAAAAAAAAAGTAAACATACAGGGGCGCCTGGGTGGCCCAGTCGGTTGAGCGCCTGACTCTTGATTTTGGCTCAGGTCATGAGCCTTTCGAGAGTCTGAGCCACACGTTGGGCTCTCTGGGCTGAGAGTGTAGAGCCTGCTTGACATTCTCTCTCTCCCTTTCTCTCTGCTCCCCCCACCCTACTCGTTCTCTCTCTCGCTCTCAAAAAAAAATGTTTAAAAATGCAAATCCTGTGAAGTATATTAGTTTGTTTTACCATGCAGAAGCTCTGAATGTTTTTAATTTGTAGTATGTCAAGTTATCAAAATGTAGATCATATGTTAAGAAAATAAACAGACATTGCATCATGGCAAGCTTCTTCCGCAATGATGTCTGTCAATGAAAAAAAGTTACAAATATCTTGCTGCTAATATAATGTTACTTAAAATGTGTTGTAAACAACAAAACTGGTTCAGAAAATCTATGATTTCAAATTCAAAAATAACTATAATATATATTTTTGAGGATCAGAAGAAAGTTGATACATTTACTCTCAAATGTTTGTTTTGCCTAAAGCAATGGATGTATTGTACTGCCCTTGCGCTAGTTTCATAACCTGACGTTGAGTTTAGTAACAGAGTACTTGTCTGTGACCCAGACTTGACACTCAACATCGCTGAGGAGGTAATGCAAAACGTGAGTAAGAGGAATCTGACTTGAGAAGGTGTGTGCGCGATGACACGGACACAGTGACTGGGGGACATGCCTGTCATCTCAGCTCCTTCACGGACCAACTCAACAGCCTGTGCAGGTGCTCTGGCTATGAAATCTGTCATGTCTGTAACATGGAATGGTCTCTCTGTTAACCGAGCGGCAAAGCTTCTGCTACACAATGCAGTTGGACCTACTGTGGGATGAGAAAGAGACTAGCAGATAAACCTTCAGATTGAGTATGGAAAGCTTCAGAAATGGATTTAATTACTGTACCCATCTGAACAATTTCAGTACTTTCTGGAACAGTGGACATGGGTATTTCTTCTCCTCATCTTCTACCTGGTTCCGTCTTGGCGTGGCACAGGCTGTGGGCCTCATGGAGAACAAAACTTCAGAGCATGTCTTTGGTCACCCCTGGAAAACTGTCACAACAGCTGCAGAAATACCCAAATCCTACACACGTAAGTGTGGCTAACATTGATATAATTCACAGGGATGTATTACGCCAGAAAAGGACACAGCCATTGCCTTCCCAGCATAGTGTGAGGTACGCCTTCCGCGGTGAAATCACATATTGTTCCAGAAAACAAAAATGTGCAAGAAAATTCTGTAGTTGAATCTGTAGACAGAACAATGGAATTTAAATCTATTAATATTTCATTTTCATACATGGGTCCATAGGTAGGCCTCTCTGGAAACAAAAGAAAACTGAGGACCAGGATTTCCCGGCGGGCACTCAAGAAACAGTGGCTGGTTATTGAGGTAGCAGCTCGTAAGGATAGGAAGAAAACTCTCCTAATGGAATGGAAATTTCCTCCCCACAGAGAACAATAGTATTCCTTAATAGTTAATTCTTAATAGTTAAATCCAAAAGACAAAAGAGCAAAAAGCAGAGGATTGGGGGCTATTTATTGAGGGTGGAGGAACAATAATGCCCCTAATGCTTCCTGCCAGTGGAGTCCTAATGTTCATATCCTCATTTCTTCCACCCCTGGGAATGTGGAAGGAATGGTTTCGAAAGACCAAATATAAAGTTGTTCCTCTTCCCTTCCCCTACTGAGTTCGCTATATGCAGAGAACCTACTTATTCAGCCCAGCCGCCAAGAGGAAATCTCTTGCCCGCCCCCCGCCCACCACCCTGCATGGGGTTGAGTGAGGAACCCTGGGATTCAGGACTTAGATTAATTTATGCTTTCAGACAGCGGTATGCTGTTCAAGGCTTACCAACCAGATCTCCAGGAGGAAAAAAGTCCCTGCTGTATGTCATTAACTAATGTCCACGGTGTACAGACTTCCACCACAGCTAATTTTAAGCTACCAACATGATGTCATCGGACATGGAGCTGGGAAGGTGTGTGAACACTGGGCTCTCACGGCCCCGCGGAGCTGGCTCTAGCACCAGTGCTTGTGAGTCACAGTCCTCAAGCTGCCTTCTCTCACTAGCTTAGGTGATATTTTAGCTTCAAACCGCTTATGCTGAATTTCTCAATTGGTTTAAAGCCTGAGTTGGCAAGACGACTGCTAATTATTTGTCTCCCTCAACCACCAAAATAGACAGAGATCCAATACAGAGACCATTTCTAATTTACCCCAATAGCTCCGTGGGGAATAGAGTAACTGAACCCTATGAAACACTTAGCAAATGAAAGTGAATGAATACATTTGGTTTTATGAGGTACAGATAGGATATGGCCATATCTATGAAACAGCATGATGGGCAACCTTTATTCAAATAAGCTAGGCTCTCATATTAAAAAAATCATTCGGCTATTACAAAGGTCAGTGTAGACGCTGCTCAGTCTAAAGTCCTGAGGAATAAAAATATTAGGTCTTTTATTATTAACTTCAAATATATCCACTGAAAGCATTAAGATGTGCTTTCTTCACAAACATATGGTAACCTCGTAATAAATGTAGACTGAATGAAATAAATTCCCAAATAGTTTAGCATTGAGACACTAAGCACAACAATAACACAAATGTAGGATGTAAGTCAACAAGTGAGTGATTATTTAAATCGGTTCTATTTATTAGTATTAGACACAACAATTATATAAATGGCTAGCTAGAAAAACTGGCACAAAGCTGCTTTGGCTAGGTGTAGATACCTATGCCAACTTTAATATGTCCCTTTTAGAGATCATTTGTAGTTACAGTTAATTACTCAATTAAAAAAATTTTTTTATGTTTATTTATTATTGAGACAGAGAGAAACAGAGCATGAACTGGGGAGGGGCAGAGAGAGAGGGAGACACAGAGTCTGAGGCAGGCTCCAGGCTCTGAGCTGTCAGCTCAGAGCTCAAAGCAGGGCTCAAACCCACAAACCATGAGATCATGGCCTGAGCTGAAGTCGGACGCTTGGCTGTTACTGAGTGAGCCACCCAGAGGCCCCAATTACTTGATTTTTAGATATTGACTTCTGTACTCACAATTATTTTCCCCCTATTCTGGTATGTTTGATAAGTATTTAAATGTTTTCTTGGGGTGCCTGGGTAGCTCAGTCGGATAAGTGTCCGGCTTTGGCTCAGGTCATAATCTCGTGGTTCGTGGGTCTGAGCCCCGCCTCAGGCTCTGTGCTGACAGCTGGCTCAGAGCCTGGAGCCTACTTCAGATTCTGTATCTCCCTCTCTCTCTGACCCTCCCCTGCTCTCGCTGTCTCTCTCTGTCTCTCAAAAATAAATAAAAACATAAAAAATTTTTTTAAATGTTTTCTTTTTTTTTTCTTCAGGAGCATTACTACCATTTGAAAGTCTTTCTCCTTTCTTTGGAGCTAAATGTGATAAGAGATTATGGGGGGAAAAAACAATTTTTTTTTCACATAATTGCTACCACCCTTCAACTTTACATCTATTAAGAGGTGCTATAGGTCATGAACAGACCACGGAGCCAAAGACAAGCAGACACATAACTTTAAATTGGTTACGCAATTAAGATTCCTCAGTTGACTTCCTCCTCCATGATGCTGAGATACTATAATAGCAGATGTCCAGTCAGCAGAAATTAAAGTACAATAAAACCGTAATGATGTGGTAAGTAGGGTCCAAGAGATTCATTCGTGTAAAAGGTGGTAATGATGCTGTAAGCATAATGAAACAAACTGGACAAGTGTTACAAGTCAGCAGAGGTGGGAAGCTACGGGTCTGGGCGTGCAATCCAAACCTGTGGGGTCCCAGCTAAAATCTGACACCACCTGTTGGCATCTGTTCATTTTGTCTTAAACGCAGTGGTGCGCAAAGGCTGAATTCCAAGACTCTTTGGGATTTCCTGTATAGTGAGCGTAATTCAGGAATCTCTTGATCAGCTAGCACCTGTCCCCCCCTCATCCGGGGAGTTGGGAAGGATGAATACTATGAGGACTGTCCTCAACTTGCCTGCCTCTCAGTCCTCCTTCCATATGCAGCCTTCTCATTTGATCACCTCGTTTAAATATGTGAATTGGGCTAAGGATGAAAACCAACCTTCAGTCATGACCATCCAAACGTGCATTACCATGGGGCATGTCATTACATGGCTTTATTGTATTATGTTTGATTCCAGGGTATTTTAATGGATAATCCCACAGAGCATCTCCTTGAGTTTTCAGATTATAAATTAAATTACGTAATGTTAGGGGGAAAAATGAAGCATTAAATTGGATCCTCGAGTATTACTAAATTACTACTTCCACTCCTCTGTCCTTTTTGCTTGTTTATATGAAAGCTTTCATATATGTCCGTCCCCTTCCATCCTTTCCTTTACATACTCAACTATTAAGAACCATAAAAATATCTTTTTAAGAAGTTCAATGATTGAACTCAAGAAAAACCATCTATTGAAAATTCCTGTCAACACAAGACATCTCTAACCTCTTGCTTATGTGGACAGTTCAATTTTATGGACTTAACGTCAACAAGATCACATACACAATCACCAGGGGAAACTGAGGATTTATGTCATGAAGTATCACATCATTAAGCGCACATCATGGCCACGGGCCAGTTAATATGAGCCATAAATGAGCAAATTATGAGGAAAGGGTAGAGGGTTGTACATTAATTAAAAACAGGGGAGATGCGAACCATGAGAAGCACATCTTTTTTGCCTTCTGAAGCTTCTGAAGGTTTCTGTCCTTCTACAAGCTTTTTGTCTACACTCGGCTTCCACTGATAACTCAATATATCTTGCTATAATTTTCATGACATTTCTCCTCCTAGCAGTGGATCTCCAATGTCTATGGCTTCATCGCCATTCCTGCCACGGCTCACAAAGGGAGTAACAAAAGTGCACAAAGACAGCTATGCTGTCTATAATATAAACACTGCTCAAACTCATCATTAAAATATTATTGAAAAAATAGCAATAGTGAGAAAATAGCAATAGTGAAAACTTTTGCAATATAGCCCTGGCAAACACGTAACCTAGATGGGCTATTTGGCTTAGACAGTTTGATGGGCAAGGTTTTAAATGAGAATATAAAAAGGGGCACCTGAGTGGCTCAGTTGGTTGAGTGTCCAACTTTGGCTCAGGTCAGGATTGTGTGGTTTGTGAGTTTGAGCCCCACAGCAGGCTCACTGCTGTAGGCACAGAGCCAGCTTCAGGTCCTCTGTCCCCCTCTCTCTGCCTCTCCCCTGCCTGCACTCTCTCAAAAAGAAATAACATCTTTCAAAAAGGAGAGACTATAAACAGGGTGCTTGGTGTCAGTATAAGTAACTTACACACAGGCTGCTCAATGCATTTATGTTACCTACCTGGGGCATTAGGAGAACCTTTGTGTGGGAGCATGTGACATACTAATTCTGATGGATAATTTTAAATTAATCAAAATGAAAAAGAATCATATCATTTGGCCCTCAATTCTATACCTAGGAATTCACATTATCTGTGTGTATGTTTTTACACATATATATTTTTCCCAGGTTCACCAAAGTGACATGCATGTAAACGGAGATACACTCGCTTCTCGAATATAAGAATGCTAGTTTCGATACCATTTGTTAAAGTGCTGTTTGTTAAAATCAAGAAAGAACAAAAGCAAACTATCACCCACAATACCAAGACAAAAGCACAAGACAAAATTTCGTCCTAAGGAAGTGGAGTAAACCAGTACGGTTCCTTTAAAACTAATGTGCAAAGGTCTGCAGGTGCTGACGTGGGTGACATGGAAAGTGTAAGAGGCTGCATTTTTACTTTTTAAAGTTTATTTCTTTATTTTGAGATAGAGAAAGAGGTGGACAGAGAGGAAGGGAGGGAGAGATTCCCAGGCAGGCTCTGAGCTGTCAGCGTGGAGCAGGACACGGGGCTCCGTCTCATGAACCATGAGATCATGACCTGAGCCAAAACCAAGAATTGGACACTTAACCAACTGAACCACCCAGGTGCTCCAAGAAGCTTTAAAAAAAAAAAAAAAAAGCAAACAATATGGAACAGTGCATACAGTGAGATCAAGTTTCTTCTGAAAAGCCCTTAGGAAGGTTCTAAGATAGAGACTAACACATATTTTTTCCGTAATTCTAACACAGAGTTTTTCTTCCAATCTTTGGACAGATTCACCATCTGATGCAGCATCAGAGGAAGTAATTAGCTTGCATGTAAAGTCCATGTTATATATATAATGAGAATAATGAGGCATATATGAACATTTATGAACATTAGAATCACATTCAATTCAAAGGGACGTTTATATTACACAGTGGTGGGGAGATTAGGGGTCACTGAGACTTGATGTAAAGAAGAGTATTTATGTCCACATTCTTGAACATGTGGACTTTGAACAGACTGCATCGTTAAATCCACCTCCCAAGACCATTTGTTATGCGGAATCTTCACACCTAGCTAACTTCCCTAAGTTCAAATTACGTTGGAAATCAGAGGATTTCCATATAATACTCATACTACACATAATACTCATATGTTTTAAAGAAAAAAGGGGTATCCATGTGTATGAGTGTATATACAGGAAGGTTTTACAGAAGAATAAAAAATACCTGAGAAACAGGTATAATGTTCTCAGATTTTGGAATGTAAAGAAAAATCTACTTTGTTGGCATATCTTTTTGTATATAAATGTTTACCATATTATATATGCCATGAAAAAAATCAAAATACATAGCGTTAGGCAGACAAAGCTTCTCTACAAATAGGACAATAATCCTCTAAGATTCAGAAGGGGTATGTGAAGTTAAGAGTATCGCTCCCCATCTATTTGACTTAGACTTAGGTTGATGGTGACGGTACTGCCAGAAATGATTATAAATCAAATGTGCAACCCTGAGACTAAAACAACCAAAATCAATTCAGTCATTTAATGTCACCAGCACTGATGTCCTCTCTCCAGCACCGAAGGACAGCTGTGACATGTGAGACTTCTCATACTTCTCAGGGTTGTCTAATTGCTCAGAGAGCCGCTAATTTCATATCATTGTATCCTTGATGTCACAGAGTGACCTTTCTTTTTTTTTCTTAAATGTTTACTTATTTTTGAGAGGGGGGAGAGGCAGAGCGAGAGAGTGGGATAGAGGGTCTGAAGCAGGCTCAGAGCTGACAACAGCCAGCCTGATGCGGGGCTGGGACCCAGGAACCCTTAGATCATGACCTGAGCTGAAGTTGGATGCCTATCCAGGCGCCCCCCGCCAGAGTGACCTTTCTAAAGTGAGAATTCCTTGGCTTCAACCTTTCTAGTGTCCCCTCCCCTCTGTCTAGATAAAATCTAAACTCTTAAACTAGACTGTGCATTGTCCCCTAAGAGATTCCCTTTTCTTCTTCAGCCAAAGAACACCGAACTGAAAGGATGTTCACAGGGCAAATGGCCGCCCTCTGCAAGTCTACACTTCCTGGGCTCTTGTGTAACTAGCAGATGTGAGGTAGTATGTAAGCTGAACCGACGGAAGGGGATGTGTACAACTTCCAGGACACGTCCTTAAGGGAGGAGATTTTGATGTGCTCTCCTGTCTCCTCCTGGAAGGTTGACATGCTGGCTGGAATAGTCATCTTGGATCACAGTGTGGCAGCGGCACTGAACTACTTACTTTATCGTTTTAAATTAAAAAACTTTTTTTTCAATGTTTATTTACTTTTGAGTGAGAGACAGCGTCGGAGCAGGTGAGGGCCAGAAAGAGAGAGGGAGACACTGAAACCGAACTAGGCTCTGAGCTGTCAGCACAGAGCCCGAAGCGTGGCTCAAACTCATGAACCGTGAGATCATGGCCTGAACTGAGGTCTAATGCTTAACCCACTGAGCCACCCAGGTGACTATGGACTATTTAGTTTACATGAAAGAAAAATAGACTTCACTTCCAACCCTATTTAAACTCCTTGTTATTTTAAGAGTGATTTCCTCAGAGCGAATCCTAATCTGAAAGAACACAGAACACGCTATAGAATCTGGTCTCTCTACCTATCCTTTTAAGTTCATTTGTTTCCACTCCCACGGTTGCCCTCTACATGGCAGCTCTATCTATTTGGCACTTCTCCGAGCAACTTCACATGTTATTTCTTACTTCTATGTATTAGACTAAGATTGCTCATTGGTCTGAGATATCCTGCTCCTACCTCTACTCAACTCTCTAGTCCTGTGCGTGGAAGACTGGACAGTGGACTGATTAGAAGACAAAGACAGTCTTCGAATCCCCCCTAGTACCTAACGTGTTGTTTGACACGTAACAGTTGATGCAGAAAAGTTCAGAAAAATATGAGAGATGAAGAAAATCTTCTTGAACTTCTCCTACCCCCCTGGCTCAATGGAAGGGAAAAACAGAGATAAAAAAGATCTAGAAAAAAGCAGAATGGAGAGGAAAAGGGAACCGCAAATATATATCTTCAGAGGCTGAGGGAATATACGGTAGCCCCTAAAAAAGAATATTGTCCTATGAAAATGTGCAATAAAAATAAGAAAGAGCTCCATTTTATTACCTTATTTAAAACTCCAGTAAAAGGACAGAAGAGAAAGCCCCAGAAAGCAGGAGAAAATGACTGAAGTGGGAAACAGGAAAGAAAAGATAAAATACTGTATCATCAACCTGAGACCCTCTATAATCCGCTTCCAAGAAAGTGGATTTCAGAAAGAGGGAAGAAAGGAATGAGGAGCATTATCAGTCAACGCACATGAATACACCTCAAAAACAGTAGATGGTACTCATTACGGATTTACGGAAGTAGGTCTGTATCCGTGCTGTCGTCCGTGTATACCGGGCAGAACTACTGACTCCGTACCACCTGCTGGAACACAGGTCAGCTGACGGAGAGCCAAGGACAAGTAAGACAGCGCTTCTGCTCTCCACGCCCTTGTTCTGCCGAAGCCAACAGCCATATCCAACGGTAATTACAATACCGTGTCCGTAAGGATAACAACGGATAACAACACACGTTGCTAAGAGCTGGGTAAGAGCACAGGAGGGATATCTAGTCCATTCTAGACTGGTTTGGAATTTTACAACGTAACACTTACATGTTACATTTATGGGTTAACACTTTAATTTCTTACTTTTGATGTCCTTCCAACTTTTTTATTTTGTGTATATATGTGTGTGTGTGTATGAGAGAGAGAGAGAGAGAGAGAGAGAGAGAGAGAGAGAGAGAGAGAGACAGAGAGACAGAGAGAAAACGAGTGAAGGAAGGGCAAAGAGAGGGAGACACAGAATCCGAAGCAGGCCCCAGGCTCAGAGCTGTCAGCACAGAGCCCGATGTGGGGCTTGAACTCATGAACCATGAGATCATGACCTGAGCCACCCAGGCGCCCCTTGATGTCCTTTAAAATAATTCCCATGAAATACATTTTGGTGTTTAATTTTTTAAAAATATACATATTTTAACATTTAGTCATTTATGAGAGACAGACAGGCAGAGTACAAGAAGGGGAAGGGCATGGGGCGGGGGCGGGGGGGGGGGTAGAAACAGAATCCAAAGCAGACTTCAGGGTCTGAGCTGTCAGCACAGAGCCTGACAAGGGGCTCAGACCCACAAATTGTGAGATCATGACCTGAGCTAAAGTCGGATGTTCAATCGACTAAGACACCCAGGCACCCCTGGTGTTTAATTTAATGCTAAAAAACCTTTACTATGAATTTCAAAAGTAAAACAAATAAGCCTATTGCTTTTTAAATTTTTATTCCAGTATAACACATATACAGACAAGTATAAGAACCCTAAGAACAGCTCACTGAGTTTTTTCCAAGGCGGACATACTCATGAGCATCACAGAGACAAAGGATCGAATCCCGCCAGCATCTCAGATGTCTTACGGCCCCTTCCAGTCACTCCTCCCTAGTGAAACCATCTCCACGACTCCGAACAGCACAGACTAGTCTTTTACCTACCCTTGAACTTTATAAAAATGAAATCATATCTCCTATGTCCTCTGTGTCTTGCTTCTTTGGCTGAATATTAAGTGATGAGATATTTCTACAGTGTTGGATATGTAGTTTTGTTTTAAACCTTTTCTAGGGAACTGTCTAGATTGACTGAATTGTTGAGGAAATTGTACAAAGAATTGCTTTATATCTCATACTAGTTTTCTCTATTAGAAGACTCTTACATTATATGGCATATTTGTCAAAAATAATGAGTCAATATTGATACATAACTGTTAACTAAAGCTTACATTTTGCTGAAATTTCCTCAGTTGTCCTCCAATGTCCGTTTTCTGATAGAGCAGAGCCTGTTTGGGATTCTTTCCCTCCCTCTCTGCCTCTCCCTGACTTGTACACATGCACGTACAATGTCTCTCAATATAAATAAACTTCTAAAAAAGTGTTTTAAAAAAAGAAGTACAGGGTCAGTTAAGTATCCGACTTCTGATTTCAGCTCAGGTCATGATCTCACGGTTCGTGAGTTCAAGCCCTGCATCAGGCTCTGCACTTACAGTGTGAAACCTGCTTGGGCTTCTCTCTTTCTCAAAATAAATAAATAAAAATTAAAACAATATTCAAAAAAATGAACTACTTTATTAAGAACATAATCAACAAATAAGTTATCATCATTTTTACTTCATAAAAAAACAAAATTTTAAGTCCAGTGAGAAATATGCATAATAATGTCTTAACTATTTCCTTAGTTCAACATGGAAAATATATTATTAATCTAACTGCCCCCAAAATAACACAGCATATTTCCCATATATCATATTGTAAATCATAAAATCTACCTTCAGTTTTGTAATGACATGCAGTAATCTAAACTCTTTCCAAATGGCCATAAGCCAAGTTATGTCTGCTCATATTACTCTCTCAAACTTATTCACTTATTTTGAGAGAGAGGGGGAGGGGGAGGGGTAG
>PJEM01018007.1:0-20068 GCA_004023845.1 Helogale parvula
AAATAAAGGATGAACGCAAAAACAACAACAACAACAAAAATATGCCTGAGGAAGTAATCTTGGGGTCAAAGAGGACCGTATTCAATTACAAACAGAAGACGGGCAGTGGTCACAATAGGGGCAGCAACAGTGGACATTAAGAAGCGACCACTGACGAACATATGGTAGACCCACGGGAAAAAAGGAACACAGGTTCTGATGTGAGGATTCATGTTTGAACTTTGCCAAACAGGAGCTCATAGGGCTGAGGATGATGGCTTGGAGGACACTTAGCAGGCAGGTGGCACAAATGGAGAGGTCCCTCATCAACTTATACAGGTAGATAAGTGATTTGCAATTGAAGTCATTCAAAAAATGTGGAGACCCAAAAATGCTGGTAGCCATAAACCCATTGTTACCAGCATCACTATATGAATTAAGGCCAACTGAGTGATGATCAGGGCAGTGGGCTTTCGCCTGTGTTCAAGAAGGAATGTGAAGATGTGGAAGAGAAGAAGGATAGTGTTACCTAAGATCCCAATGCAAACTTCCAAGAAAAAGGCATTTCTTATGGCAATAACCTCATGAAATCTGTTGTTTTCTCCCATGTTTATGGGGGAAGGAAATGTATAGTAAGTAACTGAAGAGAAAAACAAGAAAAAATTATCTTTCTCACAAATCATTACCTGGATCAATCTCAGGTAACACCACTGCTGTCATCAGAATAAGTGGGTTAATCCTGATGCTTCCTTTTTTACCCTTCAGTACTCAAGTTCACCATCACACCCTCATGGAAGCCATCCCCACTCTCTCCCACCATGGGAAGTCCCACCACTTCCCAACCATGCCTGGACCGCGTATATCATCACTGGGCTTCCATAGTCCTAGAGTTTTTCTATTAAAAGTTGCCAAACATTGTGGAAGGCATTTCTCTATTTTTACCTTATCTTTCAGTTTCTCCAAGGGCAGGGACAATGTCTCTTGTGTCTGCATTATCTTGATAAAGTACTAAGTACATAGCAAGAGCTCTATAATTTTGGGTGAATTTGAAGGAGGATGATTGCAGAAAAGTGGAAATATGACCCTCCCAAAGAGTATCATCTAGACAGCCCACCACATAGTCATTATCTCAGTGCTGTCTCTCTTCTGCTAGTTTTTAATTGCCAAACAATTATTCTTAATACATTACAGACCAAATGCTGGTAAGTATGGGTTCTGACTGCTTCCATTTCTATCTATGATCTGTCAGTGGTTAAAAGTGTACTTTGAGCAGTCAGCACATCCGAGCCCCATTTACTTCCTCTGTAAAATATGACAGTCCTGTTACCCTCGCCTTAGAGATGTTAAAAATACAAAAAAGATGAAAGTACCAAGCATGAAACATTTCTGGCACATAATGACCTCCATAGAAATATTAACTATTACTTTTATGATTATGTAGCTCTTTGTACGTGTGACATGAAATTATTAACTCAGTTCTCTTCAGGATTTCTTCAGTTTGTCCCTGCCAAAAGGAGAGGAAAGAAACAACTATCAAATTAGTAGATTCATTTAACAATTTTTGTTCACAGGACTTTAATAAGATTTTAGGTCTTTTCACTGAATCCCCAAAGATAATTACATGACTTACATATTTAAATTCTCATGCAAGAAGGGCGTCTGGGTGGTTCAGTCGGTTGAGTGTCAGACTCTTAATCTTGGCTCAGGTCATGATCCCAGAGTCATGGGATCAAGCTCCATGCTGGGCTCTGCACTGAGCATGGCTCCTGCTTAAGTTTCTCTCTCTCTCTCCCTCTCTCTCTCTCTCCTTCTTTGCCCCCCACCCTAGCTTTCATTCTCTTTAAAAAAAAAAAAAGATAAATTACCATGTAAGAACAACGCTAGTTTGAGCAGAGTCAAATTACTGATCATTAGCTGCAACACATTCAAAATTTCTTTTCTCCTCTTGGCATTGTGGTCTCATGTGGTAAATATAATGAAAATTCTCCAAAGTCATTGGGCCCATGTGTAAAATTTTACTAGAAAATTTTGTGAGGAACTACACATTGACTATTCCTGAGGAATACAAATTTGTACCTTAATCAAGCCATATATAGGAGATACGTAACATTGTGCAATGGGTCAAGATACATATTCATGCAGATTTGTCATCTGAAAACCAAGAATATAAGGCTAAATCATTTCCACAGCTACTTAGAGCATTGCAGTTGGTTTTATAATGTAAAAGATGAAGGGAAATCAGAAATTTTACGAATCCATGAACATGGAGTAGCATTTAGGAATTGTGGGCCTAGGTAAGTACTTGCTTTGAGACATTTGGAAAATTTGGATTTCCTAAAATGAAAATTTCATAGTTGTAAGATTTAATAGATGGAGGCAGAGATGGGAGGAAAAAGACTACGTTATGGAGCCAAGAAAGCCTTTATTGGGATCTGCGATTCCCGGGGCGAGGTCCCATGGCCCAGGGAGTGGGGAGTCGGGGAAGTCGCGCCTGATAGGCAATGGGCGGGGGTTTTTAAGGGTGAAGGGTTTCAGGTTTGGTCTTGGGGGGCTGATTACCAAGTAAGGGCATTTTAGGGTCACGGCGGGACAGGATAGGTTGCCTGTCTCGTCGGGGTGGGGGAAAACTGGAGCTTCATGATTGGCTGTTTCCAAATGGGGCAGGACATCCCAGGTCTGCAGGTGAAGGACGGGGAGTGCGGGGGACCAGCCCACGCACCACAGTCGAAAGGTCCCGAGTAGGGGGTTGGTGTCGGCGAAAACATTTCTAAGAGAAAAGACAGACGAGACAGAGAGCGTGGATGGCGGTTGGTAGAAAAAGACACCTTTATTGAGGTAGCCAGGGTCTTATATACCCTGGGTGATTACATCATTCTTTTCAGAAAGTAACAGGTTTAAGTCATTGCAAAAAGAAGAATCCGAGGAGATATACATTCCTTAACGCCCTTCATTAATTATTCAAGGATGGGATGCTTATCCTTAAGCAAATCTTTTGGGAGAGGATTATGTTCATTCCCTATAGTAGACAAAGAGACAGAAAATAAAGTAAATCATAGGATGAACAGAAGCCATATGTGTGGCTCAAGAGGTAAAATATTGTTTGGGGGTTATTATTGCTTACTGGGCCCCAACAGGGGAGGTCGTCTGTGCACATGTTCTCCTCCAGCCGCCAGAGAAATGGCCGCTTGGTCGCCACCTTAAGGTGACTCTAACAATAGTAGCATTAGAAATAGTTAATCTATGGAATGAATAAGTCACAGGAATAGAAGGCACAGCATAAGGAATACAGTCAATGATAGTGTATCCAAATATAGTGTATTACAGGGACAGATGGTGGTTATATTCATGTGAACAAAACATATAAACTTGTCATGTCACTAAGTTGTGCCCCTGAAACTAATGTCACATCGTGTGTCAACTACACTCAAATTTTTAAAAAAGAAAGAATTGATCTTTTTTGAAAGTATTGATCAAGCGAAGTAAAACAGTTTTCTCCATTCACATATTCAGAGAAGCTAGGATTACTCTTTTAATATACCTAGGAGAAACAGTATAAAAATATTAATCTAAATGACCAACTGTCTCCAAGGGTTGAGGGTCACACACTTTGATGAAGCATGACACCCTACGTGGACTTCTTTGTCTACAGGTACTTATAATTGACGCATAGCTATATCTGGACATCTGTTTCATATAAGTTACAAATTACATACTGTAATGTTTCAAAATAATACTGCTTAAAAGACATTACTTAATATTAATTACTTACTATTACTTAAAAGATAGCATTTTAATATGAGATAAATTAAAATTCTGTAACTGCTTTCTGTCATGTATTTCTGTGAAATAGAACCCTCACTTTAATTAATTTTTAAAAATTAAGTCTTACAAATGCATAGTGTTGTAAAACTGATCAAGTCGCATGTTTTAACCATCTTAGAATGACATCATTTTCAGCATTGTTTAGAGGACTGAAGTCCCACACACATAAATGTTTAAGGGAAGCTAGAGGGTACAAATGTCAGGCATTTGCAATAATATTTAGGAAGTCATGGTTTAGGTGGATGATTGTCTCAAAACCAACGAAAGAACTTGTATTTCTAGAGGATGCATTGCACAGTGGGAGCTGAATATGCTAATCTACTTTCTCCAGAGCATTGAGCTCGGAAAATGAGACAATTTGATACCTTCATCAGCACTCACTTCATTTGCTTTCAAGGAGCCAAAAGGGACAGGAGAGACAACAGAAAATATGACTGTAATCATTCAGCTTTCTCCAAATTTTGTGGATCACAACTTGTATCACTAAGACACCCCCAAATATATATGTTTTATAACTTATATGTTGTAAAATATATATAGTGTACAACTATAAGTGGAGCTATTTCTATGCTAATATGTTATTTTATGAGGAAACATTCTAGGGGATATTAGCATTTTACAAAAACAAGCCCAATAAATTCTTTTAGTGGGTCCTCTGTCAGCCATGCTTCATGATGCTCACCATCTAAATGGCAAACGAATGGATGACTACTCGAAACTCTACCATCTGCAGGATGATAGCAGAGACTTTCCTCAAATAAGGCTCTGAGATATGACAGAGAGATGGGTCCTGACCCACCTAATATACCAAGCAAAAAATCTCATCTTCTACACTGGACAAAACAATCTGCACTCAGAGAGACTTGAGGTTCTGAGTCCAATGAGATCAATCACAGAGCAAATAACAGGCAAGAAAATTCTGAAGTAGTGCGGGGGACCAGCCCACGCACCCCAGCCGAAAGGTCCCGAGTAGGGGGTTGGTGTCGGCGCAATATCTGTAAGAAGGAAGACAGACAACGACAGACAAGACAGACAACGGGCCTGGTGGGAAAGCCACGTTTTATTTAGATGGCCAGGGTCTTATATACCATAGGTGATTACATCATTCCTTTAATGGTTACATAGTTCAAGATTTTTGAAGTAAAGACATGCTCCAAAAATGGTCATTTTTATCAGGACAGTAGTAAATAAGAGGAAACAATCAAGTCATTCCAAGGGAGGGATTCCCCAATAACAGTCTGGCTACAAGCAGAAGATGAACCTGAAGAATTCTATGAGGAGAGATTTACATTCCTTAAGGCCCTTCATCAGTTATGCATGGGCAGGACGCTTATCTTTAATATGCAAATTTTATGGCAGAGGTTTGGGTTAACTCCCTACACCAAACAAAGAGCTAGAAAGCAAAGCAAGGGGAGGGCTGGAGCCACTGACTGAACCAAGTTGATTCAAAGCCTAAAAGTACATGTCTCTTTACAAAGCAATGAGAAAATCATAGGACGAACAGAAGCCACATGTGCAGCCCAGGAGACCAAATATTGCTTGAGGGTTATTTTTGCCTACTGGGCCCCAACAGAGTAGGCCACGATTAGAGCTGCCACATTTGCGAAAGAAGAAGGAAAGACTATGTGGGCAGGTTAGCAGAAAACAAACCATAAATGGAGCAAGAAATGTCAAATGGAAATGTGAACATTCATTTTGAAAATTCACCACCAGGAGCTCTTCTAATTAACAGTGAAAGCTGGGGTCTCCCCAGAAGACTGGTAATACGGTAAAGATTCCCTTTAATACTCTGATCAAGGAAGCATTCACTTTAGATGTTGAGTTATTCCGCAGTTACCCAAGTCATGGACAGTCATGTGATACACATATCATTAAATGGACCACAAGCTCGTGAAGGTTGCTATCATCCCTGCACTTGAGCTAATGGTCAGAAGAGAAGTGGGGAGTGTAATGAAAGGAGGAAACCCTTCCCCAGAGCCCAGTGCAAGTTTGGGCATCTGTGACCTTGTGTGTGGGACAGATTACAGGGGGAAGGGAAGGAAGAAAACATCTGTTTTCTCCTCTTCCGTAAGACCATAATAATTCGTACTTCTTAGGTTGTGGTGAAGTGTAAATAGTATGATTTATGTCCAATACTTTGCAATGTGCCTGGGAGACATGAAGAGAATGAATACTTTGATTTGTCATTATCGTATGGGTCAGCTTCCCCATCACTGTTATCACTGTCATCGTCTTCTATAAGTTAAAGTGAACAGAGACAAAAAAGGATCTGGAAGGTGATATTCATCATGCACCATGGGCATGGGTTTGGGCTGTGGACAACACACTCTCCCAATTCCAGCTGGGAAGCTGAAGAGACTGGTGGAGAAACAGCTGGCACAGTCAGGAAAGGTAACACCGTCACCAGCTGGGTGCCAGTGCGGCGCGCTAACATGTTTGTAAAGTACCCATCCCTCTTGTTCCGGAGCTTGCCCACTTTACAAACATGTTAGTACACCGCACTGGCACCCAGCTGGTGATGGTTTTACCTTTCCTGAAGACGAACCATGGACTGAAAGGGGAGGAGGAGGGAGGGAGGGGGTGATGGTCATGGAGGGGGGCACTTGTGGGGAGAAGCACTGGGTGTTATATAGAAACCAATTTGACAATAAACTATTATAAAAAAAAGAAATTAAAAAAAATGAAAACTGAATGTATAATACCACTCACACTACTCACTGCATAGAGAGAATTTATAGTGCCAGGACTTTTAAATCTATTTGGAGAAAAATCAGAAGAAAAAAGGTTTTTCCAAAGTAGAGAAACCAGAAAGCCTTGAGCCCCTTCATCACAAACACTAGACTGGTAAGCCCACCAGTCCTGTGTGAATCTCTTGCAGTCAACCAAGTAATGAAACAAGAGCAAAATCTGGCTTTCTTGCCAAATAGTTTTTACTTTGTCTTTTAACACAAGTCTTTGTTTCTTACTAACAAGAAAGTATAATTGATTCATGTTCATCTGTTCACCATAAGTGCATAAGATACAGGCTGAGGAAAATAGCAGAGCCAGACGCAGCTCACATGGTTCTGAATTCTGCTCCCACCCACATGGGTTCTGGTACATCCATTATCAATGAAAAGGTGTTATGCCCAGATTTTAATATCGCCCCCAAAAAACAGAGACCGCCAGGGAGACCGAAGCACGCATGCAAAAGCAAAGGGCTTTATTACTACGGGCTTATAAGCACGGGCTCGCAGACCCCACCGACGCAGTGGGTACACGTGGAGCGAGCCCCGAACATGGCGGGGCAGGGCCTTTTATGAGTTTGGGAAGGGGGAGTTACAGGAGATCGTGACACAGGTACAGGTGTCCAATCAATATAGCATCACATCACTGACAGTAACTTTAACCAATTACAGAGTGGACCCAGAACCCTCAGGTAGGGCATGACTAGGACCCTCAGGTCGGGCGTGACTAGTCTTAACCTCCATCTTTAGGCCCGCCCTCAGAAATGTTAATGGTGTCAGCTGGCCTTCAAGGTCAAAGGGGAAACCGGAATCAGATCTGCATCCTTACAAAGGGAAGGAGATTTTACAATGAATCATATACAAAAACATAATAGTTTCTTTCTCTTTTTCCTTGCCAGTTTCCATTAAATTGTATTCTTATATCCTAGGTGCCAGACAGAACAGTCTCCAGTTTACTTTATTTTTAGTGTAATTACAGACTCATTGTCGCTGTCCTCTTTAAAAATGTCTTATTAGAACGCAAGCTTAAGTGCTAACATCATTAGTGTGAAATTTTTGAAATTAAAGCTATGACAAGAAAGGTCTCCATAAGCAAATACTTCTAGATATCTTTGGAATGTAGGATTAAACTCCTTTTTAAGGTGAGCTTATGAAAAAACAAACCTCATTTTTTTGTAAACAATTAGAGGTCATTTTGTTTGTATTAATTTATTTTTAATTATACAAAATACTAAAAAGTACATTCAAAATTAATAGTTCTAATTGTTTCTTGAAGATAAAACAAGCAACCCTGAGTGTATTTAATTGAAACTTGGAGTTAAAACTTAGCATCCAGTCTGATGAATGTGAGTGTGAATACAAATTGGCAATGTTTCAGGCATCGGCAGTGTTTTAGATACACAACATGTGCTTAAGGATGGACACAGCAAATAAATGAAATCTATTTTATTCGGAGAAATAAATGGGAACCTACAATTAATTATCTCACATTAAATAATTCAACACATTTAAAGAAAATTTACCAGTGCACAGCAGAGAAAACCGTCCTCTGAGCCTTGGGAGTTGGTTAGAGCTGGATGGTTCACCAGAGGCTACCAGAAACTTCACTATCATTAGACCCATCACCTGCCTACAACCCTGCCCGGCACCGATCTGAATGCAAAGAGGCACTTACCTGGGTGAACACATAGGATGATCTGTGCACATCAGGAGAATCTGCACAATTTAAAGGCGAGGATGTCATTAGCTCATCTCTCCACAGGCCTGTAATTTTAGTGTCTGTAGAAAGGTGACAGGGACAGGCTGGGGAGGGGAGAACCATGGGGTCCCCAGTGGGAGCGTTTTACCTGTCTCTTCAGTTTACATGATTCTCTCCTGGAAAATAACAACCCGGGAGGAGCTGAGCGCAAAACTTTTCTAATCACTTCCCTTGCCACATCTCCATGGAAGGATCAGATTGGTCACAATCATGGTAGACAATACTAATGGGATCAAATTAATACAATCCCATTTCAGACTTTGTGATGCCACTCCGCTGGCGCCTCTGTGAGGTCAGTGTGACTCTGAACATCGTGCCTCTACAGCGTATGCTGGACACCTCCTCCTCGGGTCAGTTCTCAGATGGAGGGCACGCTTTCCAGGTATTACAGTCACGTACACCATGATTTCCGAGCTCACATGTCCAAGCTCTCTTTCAGGTTAAATAAGATATAAAATACCCCATACTGACATAGCTAAAGGCAAAAAAAATTCATTTGGAGCCAATTTCTTTTCATTTCCACCCTCAGAGTGGCCCTAAAATGTGATATAAATGTGTGCCCGCTGTATACTGATGGCCCCTGCCCCTTTCTGAGATAGGGTGCAAATGTGTGCATTTGGAGCTAGGAACTTTTGGCACTTCATGACTGAGATACTGGGGAATCTAATCCTTGAGCCCTCAAGGGCAACAAATGAGCAGCACATCATAATGGACCAGGTGGTGCTGACTACAAGGATTTCCCTGCAATAGAGGAATCAAATGTCAACCGCCCCCCCCCCCCCCCCGCCCGCGGAAGGAAAAATGTCACAAATCGTCATGTTGAGCGACTCAACTTTTGTTTTTATTGCATTCATTAGGAAGGGAACCTGAAAGGAGACAAAATTTCTACCATTCCAAGAAATAATGACAAATTAAAGGTAAATTTCCTGTTTTAAATGATCAGGAAAACAAACGATTACATGTCTAACTAGGCTAACTGTTGACTACTAAGAATACTGGCTTAATAAAAAGTGCAATAAATCATTGTGTTCCTTGTGGGCCAGGAATCAACTTTCTACATGGAAAGTAGAACTCTACAGGCCACAGAATAGCTGTCATTTCACAATTTGAGTATTTTTCAAGTGTTGATTACTTATATAAAATACAGTCTTGGTATCTCAAGGATGAGGCTGTGATACCTGAATATACTTTCTATATAAAGATCTTATTTTTAGCTAATGATAGTTTCAAATGCAGTTGTAAAAATTGATACAGAAGGATAGCATGCACAATTTATTCAGATTCTTCCAATGGTCACATCTAGCAAATTACAGGATGTTACAACCACAGTATTGCCCTTGATGCTGTCAAGATACAGAAAATTTTCATCACCACACAAGGATCCCTTGTGTGGCCATTTTACTTACCTTCTGCCCCCACATACTCGTTAACCTCAGAAATCACTAAACTTGCTCCATTTCTCAAATTTTCTTATTTCAAAAGTGTTAGTAGAAAGTGGGTCTTCTCAGGGCACGTAGGTGGCTTAGTTGGTTAAGCATCTGACTCAGCTCAGGTCTTGATCTCACTGCTCATGGGTTCAAGCCCTGTGTCAGCCTCTGGGCTGACAGCTCAGACACTGGAGACTGCTTCAGAGTGTGTGTCTCCCTCTCTCTCTTTCCCTCCCCTGTTCTCTCTCTCTCTCTTTACTCTCTCTTCTCTCTCTCTCTCATGCGTGCATGCGCACACAAAAATAAACATTAAAAAAAACCTCTCTCCCTCTGCCTCTCTCTCCTGATAGTGTGTGCATGCACGCTCTCTCTTAATAATAATAATAATAATATTCTATTTTCCAAAGGATTTTTAACTTCTCCTTCATCCCAGATTTCAAGTGATGATCTCACTGAGAATGTTCTTCCTCAAATATTTGCCAAATAGAATTTTAATCCAGTTAGTGAATTATCACAGATTTCAAATTTGGGGTGTATATGTAAATTAAGTTAAGCATATTCTCCAGTAATTGATTTTGAAGGAGAAGATGATAATGGAGGCTCTTCCCTTCCTGGGTCCCAAATATCTAACAGTGTAATCTTGGGGAACATGGACAGATTTATTGAAGGAGACTCGAAGGTATGGATGGGTTCCTACTCTTGAGAAGTGACTCTCAGGGCATGAATGAATACAGCGTAAGAAACAGTGTAGGTAAAAAACATCAGAACATCCTGTATCATTCAGAGAGTGGCCAAGTAACTGAGGAAACTTCCAGTGGTTCTCAAACTCCTTCATGTTGGAGTATCGTCTCCCTCACTGGGGATGGGTGTGCTAGCTGCTGTTCTGAAGAGTGTGATGGGTTGAATTCAATTGATCCTGTTCCCAATGCCTGGAATATAGATTTTAAATACTTGGTTTTCCTAGAAATTGACTGCTTCATTCACCTGTTATGAGAACGTGTGTGTGTGTAACCTACTCCCTTCCTCTCTCTGCTGAGATACAAAAGAATGGGCAGGTTGTACGATGAAAGTCACACTTTGTTCTTTGCTTCAAAGACACCTCCAGACATGGTATTTGGGCTTCCAGCTAGACTTGGCATTGTATTTGTGGCACCTCCTGTTTTCCTGTCTCCTCACTCTGTAGCGCTGTCCTCCTCCTTCTTCACAGAACACATCACGATGTCTTGGGGCAGTAAATTCCAGTAGCAAAGAAGACTATTCGCTCCACCTCTCTTCAGGGTCAGCTTCATTTGTTTATCCCAAAGGTGTCTCTCTCTCTTTCTTAATATAAAGACCTATTCCACAGAAGACTTTGACAGTCAAAGGAGAGCGTCACACCTCCTCAAGTTCCTCTTCTCCTAGTCACATGGCATTTGTGTATTCCACAGAGGGGATACCCCGCCTCCCTTCACTGTGCCTGTTGTTTCTCTGTATTTCTCACAGTGGTTTTGGCATTGATTTCATGAGCATTATGTCCAGGACACGGACTCCCATTACCTCTGGCTGACATTAGAAATGCAGACTGATAGAGGCACCTGGTCAGTTGGTTGAGTGTCAGACTTTGGCTCCGTCATGATCTCATGGTTCATGAGTTCGAGCCCCTGCACTGGGCTCTCTGTGGTCAGCATGGAGCCTACTTTGGATCTTCTGTCCCCCTCTTTCTCTACCACTCACCAGCTCATGCTCTCTCTCTAAAAAATGAATAAGCATTTAAAAAATGCATATTGATAAAATTATATGGTTATAGTAGGTCTTTAGAATCATTTATTCTACCATTCTTACTATTCACATGGAGATTCTGAGAGGGAATATGACTATATGTATACCATACATGTAATATATAATATACATATACATACATTATATATAATGTCTAATGTGTGTGTGTGTGTGTGTGTGTATGTGTGTGTGTATATATATATATATATATATATATATATATATATATATATATACACTCTCTCAAGCCAGAGTTAGGTGGTGACAAATAATAAATCAATAGCTAACAGTTCTGTAGTGCTTCATATATGTCACACATTTTCTAAATGCTTTTCATACTGGGGAGCCTGTGGCTCAAGTCAGTTAAGCGTCCAACTTTAGCTCAGGTCATGATCTCACAGTCCGTGAATTTGAGCCCTACGTCAGGCTCTGAGCTGTCAGCACAGAGCTTTGGATTCTGGGTCTCCCTTTCTCTCTGCCCCTCTCCCGCTCATTCTCTCTCTCTCTCTCTCTGTGTCAAAAGTATAAATAAACATTAAAATTTTTTTAGAAATTTTTAAATGCTTTTCATATATTGACTTATATATCCCTCCAACAGTGCTATGACGAAAGTACTTTTATTATCCCCCTTCTACTTTGTGATGTTAACTGAGACCAAAGTAGTTAAGTGAGCAGATACTGCTCACCTAGCTGGTCAGGGGTGGAATCTGGGTTTAAACAAAGGCCATGTGGATCTAGGGTACAAACTACTAAATCCTTCACGATTCTGCAGTTCTATAAATAAACAGGGAAAATGGTCTTGTTGGGACTGCTTACTCAGAAGGAAGATTCTTATTTCCCCTAGTCCAAAATTTGCATCAACAAGATTTAGTGAATAATTGTTATGTAAGCAGCAGTGCTCCGGATGCTGTGGGTCCAAAGACAAACAAGACAGCATCTCTGCCCTTGAGGACTTTGCAGGAGAGATAGAAAAGGAAACAGAAGCTCCCTGCTCAGAAGGGTGCTGTGTGCTGTAAAGGAGAGGCTAGGTAGGCTCACAGAGAGGGGTGTGAGGTTAGTGCCACTGTGAGGTGAAGGGGAGATCCACAAAAATGATGGCCTGGGAGGAATGAGTGTTTGAGGTGGCCCTCAAGTGCTTGAATAAGAGCACGTCATATTCATGTAGAATTATTTTGGTTAAAATGATGACTCTAGAGATTGAAAATGTGTGACGTGATGATTCACAGAATGTCAATGAAAGCACTACCGTTGCAGAGTCTCTTGTTTTTCTTTCCAGAAATAACATTATTTGCTTTAACATTCACATGAAGATGAACAGATGTTTCAGTTATGCTGTCATAAAAAAGATGCCTTTTATCCTCAAGCCAGTATTGGGGTCTCAGAAAACACCTTACTTCTTTTCCTCCACGTTTCAGCTTCCCTCGTGGGACCCAGGCCCAGGCTCACTGACCTGCCCAGTACCAGCTTTGCTGTAATACATGTAACGGTCCACCTCACCGTGGGGTTCATGTTTGCAGACATCTGGGGGATGTGGGATATCCAAAGTGAGTCCAGATGTGAAGTGACTGTCTTCCTTAACGAGGTACCGAGGGAACTCTCCTGCTTCTTGAGTGTGCCTCAGGCCGTCCCCCTCATCCGCAGCCGCTCCTGCCTTGCCAGATTCAAACTTCAGTCTCCAAACCCCATCCTGTGTTTCTTTCTCCTCCTATGGGTCCTGAACATACCCATCTGTAGCACCTGCTCCTCGTGCGGTGGCCATGCCCAATGAGACCCAGGCCACTCTTCTGTTCCTCACTGAGCGCTATCCCTTTTGGCCCTTGAGCTTCCACGGGGGCTGTTTTTCACGCCGATGGCATTCAGAGAGACCTTCTCCGTGGTTCTTATGGTCCCATCAAGTGGATGCTTGATTGTTCTCTTACGCAGACATAAGCGGCAGCCACAGTATCTTCACAGCAAGAGTCTCTCTCCAAGAAGCTCTACAGAAGAAAGGGCTACTCAGGTGATTCTGCTGCTAGTGCGTTGTTTTGTGATCATTCACTGCGTGGACTTCATTTCACTTTCTAGGGGCAAGGACATGGACAAATGACCCAAGCCTGGTATGTGTCCAGATGCTCGTGGCCAGTGGCTGTGGCACAGTCCTTTGATGCTAATCACTGCTGAAACAGATAAAAATTATGCAGACCGGGGGAGGAAAGTCAGTGTTTAACAAATCAGCAGTAGAAATCTCTTAAAGAAAAAGGTTTCCACTCTCATTAGAACAAGCTTGTATTTCACAGAATTTTCTCTCTGAAAAAAGTGATTGGATTATAAATTTTCTATCATAGCATGGAAATCTTTTTTTTTTGGTTTTTGTTTTTTGAAGAAGTCTGGATTTTTCCTTTGTAGAGTTTAATACAATTTTATTTGTGTAATGATATATTTAGTCTTTTCCACAAGCCTGAAAGCTCCACATGGTAGGGACTGTTTCCTATTGCTAACCATGGTATTACCAGGGCCCCAGTACACTGTATACAGCAGGTACTCACTCAGTACTCTCTAAGCAGGTACTGCCTTGTCCCACAAATCTATCTTATTAGATACTCTCCAAGGAATAGGTGGAGACAAGTTCATGAGCTTGGTGGTGGAGACAGTGACTGATGGTCAGAGGGGTGGGATGGAGGCATTCGGGGCTGGTGCAGTGGGGGAAGAAGAAGAGACACTGAGGACACCAAAGGATGCTCATCACATGAGTTGGCTCCCATGCCCTCAACATCCCATTTGCACCCCAAATGAGTCCTTCTTCAGTCATCTATGCAGTCATTTCTTTAGAGAAAGAGGTAAACCTCGGAGTAGAAAACCAAGGCCAAAACAGCTTTGCAGAATTAGAACACGTCCAAGAAACCAGGCACAAGTCAATTGGATTGGACTTCGACATGGAAATGATTGAAGTTCCTCCAAATAATCCTCAGTTTAGGAAGCTTCCACTCCTGCCAGATGTGGAAAGATGGATACACCTGCTTCTGCTGTCAGTTGCTGAGACAGAAGTTTTTCCTCCTGAGGGACCGACACTATTTCTTTTTTGCTGCCCTTTTCCCTTCTGCTTTCCTTGGCTTCCCCTTGCCACGAAGCTTCTTTAGACGCATCTGCTCATCCTTGAAGTCCTGATGCTCCTCTCTGTAGAGGCCAAAGAAACGCAGCGTCACCATGAGTGCGAAGTAAGTGTTGTGATTTGGATACCAGGCGTAAGTCTCCTTTCTCTTGGCTAAAGGCTGCTCACTGAAGAGCTTCACCACTTTCATGGATTTGGAATCTGTGGGCCTGGCAACTTCGCCAAAGAGCCGGGCACTGAGGCGACTCATGCGCAAGGCATACTCTGAAAGTGAAGACATCTCCTGAGCAGCAAGGAGCAAGAGACCCTACAAGCGACCTTCCGATCCCGCGCGCCCCCTCTCCCAGAAGGTCCGCCCCTCCCCGGAAATCTTAATATATATATGGCTATAAAGCATATTGTAAATAATTTTGGTACTTTTTTGAGAATTATGTTGTCTTCATGAAATTTATTTTTAGGAAAGATTGTTCCTTTTTCTTTTCAGGAAAATTTCCTCCACTCTTGGTAGTTTTAATTTCTTGTATTAAAAGATTCTGTATTTTTGCTTAAATGTACCCACATTCCTTTTCTATGTTTATATTGTGTCTTAATGTGCTATTGCTGTATGTTTCTTATTAAGCCTTAATCTATGTATGTGATTATCCTCTCTGGGAAGTTCTATGTCTTCATTGCTTCAAATACTTGTCTTTTTCCCTACTCATGATTTGTGAAGTTCCAGTTCAATGTTTATTAAACCTTATTGTTTTATTCTCTATAACCGCTAATATTTTTCATATTTTCCATCTCTACAGCCTATGAACTACATCCTGAACAATCTTTTCAGTCCAATATTCTAGTCTACCAATTCTCTCTTGAGCTATGTGTAAAGTGCTGTTTCACACATCAATTAATAGTGTATTATATTCAGTTTATTTGTTTTTTTCCTTAGAGTTTTATTTGTTTTTTTTTTAATCTGCCTGGTAGTATTTTATAATTACATATTTCATTCATGTTTTTTTAATTTTTATGTGTCCTTAGGCATTTAAAAATGTTTTACTCTGCCTAATAAACAATATCTGATATCCATGCAAATATAATTCCACTTTAGTTCTTAAGGGCTATTTTTAGCATTTTTAAAATTTAAGTTATAGTTTTATATTTGGCAACTTTTAATTAATAGGGAAACTGAACATCCTAGTTGAGATATATTTATCCAGAGAACATTTAAATTTTCTTCCACCAATATATGGAAAAGTCTGGGGAAGTTTCAGATTCATCTGTTATTTAGATTTTTCTGGACACTGCACATGGGGATAAATTTGAACCCCAAGCCAACGTGAAAGCAAGATTTTGTTCCCAAAAAGAAGCCAACGAAGTGGCTGAGTAATTTCCTTGTTCAAATCCTTTACCAGATTCTCCTAACTCAATTTTGCTAAAGACATCAGTCCTTCTGAAGACCCGCTTATGTAGGAGTCCCTCTTCTTCCTTTCTGCCTTGTATGGATTCATGATACTGTCTCCCGTCTCTGCATAGTTGTTGAGATCCATGTTTCCAGGTTCAGTAAATGACTCAAGAGGAGCCCCGGCTTCTCAGTTTCAGATCCCTCTTCATTTTAACCCCTTGGGAATTTCACACTATTTTGTAAGCTGTTCTGCATTTTTTAAAAGGTTGCTTTATACATGGCTGATAAAATATTAGGAGTGGAAAATTCTTCTGTATTTCTAGTCTGATAAATTACCAGAAGAGCCACTACTTGCATATGAAAGATAAACTTTTTAGACTAACCATGTAATGCTTTGTTAGGCCATAGTATCTCATGAGAAATATCAATTTTGTGATGTCCTTACAAATGTTCCAAAATAAATTCCAAGGGATCTCTGTTTCCATTTTTACCTCTTAATTTGGGAAATAATATGTTAAAGAATAATAATTATCATATTAAATAGAATTAACCCTATTAAAACCACCTCTCAGCTTATAAAAAAAATGGGACTCTATTCATATATTTGAAGCCCCTATGTATTTTTCTCTAAATGCATTGAACCAAAATACAAAAAACAAAACCCCAAAACCAAAAACCTTCTCCCAAATGAATTCCTATCTTGATTATTATAATTATTTCCTTGCTTTTCATTTTAAAGTTATTGCCACATATGTATATGAATATGTCATTAAGATATTTAGTTCCCTTCACAGCTTATATATGTAGAGAATTCCTGATGAGGTCCCAGGAGTTCATTTTTGCTTTTGTTTCCCTTGCCTCTGGTGACATGTCTAGTAAGAAGTTGCTCTGGCCAAGGTCACAAAGGTCACTGCCTGTGTCCTCCTCTAGGATTTTGATGGTTTCCTGTCTCACATTTAGGTCTTTCATCCATTTTGAACTTATTTTTCGTGGGTGGTTTAAGGAGTGGTCCAGGTTCATTTTTCTGCATGTTGCCGTCCAGTTTTCCCAGCACCATTTGTTGAAAAGACCGTCTTTTTTTCTATTGGATACTCTTTCCCGCTTTGTCAAAGATTAGTTGACCCTATAGTTGTGGGTCAATTTCTGAGTTTTCTATTCTGTTCCACTGATCTAAGGGTCTGTTTCTGTGTCAGCACCATATTGTCTTGATGACTACAGTTTTGTAATACGGCTTGAAGTCTGGAATTCTGATGTCTCCAGCTTTGCTTTGCCTTTTCAAGATTGCTGGAGATAAATTTATATTCATTTTTGGTGACTGGTTCCTCTGCTAAGTCTTCTGTTTTGAGAATATCCTTGATACATGAAGCTGTAGTTCATCAGTATTTCCATGGAATGGCATCATATGAATAGAACAAAATGTCTTTATCCAGACTTCTGAACATGTGCATGTAACAAGTCTCCTCTGAATATTACTCTAGCCGTTTCCTGGTCACATGGGTAATATTTTCTCTAGGGTGTATACCATTGAGAGAACTTGCTTATTCCTAGGTTATGCCTGTGTTTATTTATATTAGTTTATACTAAATTGTTTTCCAAATGGTTCTATAAATTTACCTCCTACACTTACAGTGTGTAAGAGTTTTCATTCTAGCCAACACTATGATCTAAGTTTAAAAATTTCTTCAATCTGGTGAGGAAATTGTACTTATTTTATTTTTGACTTTGTATTTCTTTGATTAATAATGAGTATAAATAAATCTTCAAATGCACATTTAAGATTCTTGTTTCTTTTTCTCTGAATAGTCTGTTCATATCTTTTGCCAATTTTGCTATTGGATTGTTCATAGTTTTGTTATTAGGAGTCCATTTGATATTCTGTATATTAATCATTTGCCAGTTACATATACTACAAATATCTTCTCCCAGCTTGCAGCTTGTTTTGTACCCTGTTCGTGGTATCTTTCTCCAACTTTTAAGCTTTTTATTATATAAACCAAAGAAGAAAGGGGTAGTATATCAGCTCCGTACTCATCACCCTGCTTCAAAAATCATCAATTCCTGGCTAATCTCACTTCATTTATCCCCACTACTCTCCCATCTTATGCTGAAGCAAGTATCATTAATAAATTACTTTATCAGGGGCACCTGAGTGGCTCAGTCTGTTAAGTGTCCAACTTTGGCTCAGGTCATGATCTCATGGTTCATGAGTTCAAGCCCTGCATCGGTCCCCACGCTGGCAGTGCAGATCCTGCTTGGAATTCTCACTCTCTCCTCTCTCTCTCTGCCTCTCCCATGCTCCCTCTTTCTCTCTCAAAATAAATAAGTAGATAAATAAATAAATAGATAGATAGATTACTTCGTCAGTAAAAAGTCAATGTTTCCATTCAATATAGAAATTTTTTCTTTTAAACATAATCACAATATCACACCCAAAAGTTTAACATTAATTAGATATATCCTCAAGTATCAAATGGTCATATTTTCTGGATTGTTTTATATATTTCCAATTTGTCTGTTTGAATCCAGTCCAAGTAAAGTACCTACACTGTGATTGACTGATATGCCTTTTAAAAAGGTGTCCACAGGGGTGCGTGGGTGGCTCAGTCAGTTAAGTGTCCGACTTCAGCTCAGGTCGTGATCTCATAATTGGTGAGTTCGAACCATGCGTCAGGCTCTGTGCTGACAGCTCAGAGCCTGGAGCCTGCTTCAGATTCTCTGTCTCCTTTCTCTCTGCCCCTTCTGCTCACACTCTGTGTTTCTCAAAAATAAATAAACATACATCGCAAGCAAGTGCTTGGGACAGTTTTGGTTTGCATCATTTACTTTGTTTCCTAGCACTATCCAAGTGACTAAAGAGTTATTTTTGTATTCTTATGAATTCATAGACTTAAACATATTTAATGTATTTTAATATATTACATTTTTTAATCCTTATTGACAATCAAACTGTCCTGTCTCTAGTATATAGAAGTCTATTTATTTTTGTTTCTGGGTCCTTTGACATGACCCTCATAGTATTTGATAGGATAGCATCCACGCTTCTTTGTATAATTTGAATGCCATCTAGTACAGATGCAATTTTTTTAACTTTGAACAAATTTTTATTACACAAAGGTTGTCACATAATTGGATATTTCTCTATTCTGTACACAATTATTCTTACTCTCCACAGAAAGACTGCTTCTTAACTTTTCATCTGGTGATGGCAAGCACCAAAATCCTGATTTTAACAGAATAGTAGTAAAAATGCCTCAGTGATTTAAGTTGAAAGCAGTATATTGGTACATGGCTCTTGCCATTCAGTTATCAGGAATGTACAAATGTCTTTTTATTCAAAAATACAAAATAAATTATCTGTAGGCATGGACGATGACGGCAGTAAACCATTTATGTTGTCAACTGAAACCAGTAACTGATGGGTGTAGTGAGTTTCTTAAACACCAGCCAGCCTTTTCTTCAGTCATTTCCTTCAACTGACTTCTCTGAAGTTACTGTTGGGGTGCACTGCCTTGAGCTTCCTCTCACAGTTCATTCGTAATGGTAAAGCGCTATTCTAGGAATTAGAACATGCCACCTCCCATACCGCCTTCCATTCCGCCCGTTCCGCCCGTTCCAGGGTCCTTCTCTTCCTTAGGAAGGTCGGTGACTACAACTTCTGCTGTAGTTAACAGAGAAGCCACTCCAGCAGCATCCAATAAAGCGGTTCTTACAACCTTAGTTGGATCAACGATCCCCTTTTCTACCATAGTCACAAAATCTCCAAGCATAGCGTCATAACCGGCTTCTGAGGAACTGCATAATTTTCTCAACTATCAATGATCCTTCAACACCTGCCTTCTTAGCAATGGTCATTGCAGGAATTTTGAGTGTTCTCTTAGTGATTTCTATATCAATTTTTTTTATCTTCCTTAGCTGGAGTTACTGAATCCAAGGCTGGGATGCCCCGAGCAGGGCACAACCCCCTCCCACAACAATGCCTTCTTCAACAGCAGCTCGGGTAGCATTGAGGGCATCTGTAACTCCGTCTTTCTTTTCATTCACTTCAGCATCACTTGTGCCACCAACCTTCAGCACAGCTGCTCCATCTGAGAGTTCTGCCAGACGTTCATCCAGCTTTTCCTTTTCATA
>PJEM01018008.1:0-20050 GCA_004023845.1 Helogale parvula
TGATCCCAGGGTGGTGAGTTCGAGACCCACATTGGGCATAAGGTTTCCTTTTAAGTATATACATATTTTTAAAAGGGTATAATTATATGGTTAGACCAGTACTTTAAAAGAGAAGACAGTAGGGGCGCCTGGGTGGCTCAGTGGAGCCCGCTTCACATTCTGTGTCTCCCTCGCTCTCTGACCCTCTCTTGCTCATACTCTTGTGTGTCTCTCTCAAAAAAAAAATTAAAATTTAAAAAAAAAAAAGAGAAGACAATAGGGGCACCTGGCTGGCTCAGTCCATAGAGTGTATAACTCTTGATCCTGAAGTTGTGAGTTCGAACCCCGCACTGAGTATAGAAATTACTTAAAATCTTTAAAGGGGCGCCTGGGTGGCTCAGTCGGTTAAGTGTCCAACTTCGGCTCAGGTCACGATCTCACAGTCTGTGGGTTTGAGCCCCGCATCAGGCCATGTGCTGACAGCTCAGAGCCTGGACCTGCTTCAGATTCTGTGTCTCCCTCTCTCTCTCTGCCCCTCCCCCGCTCTCACTCAGCCTCTCCAAAATAAATAAACATTAAAAATTTTTTAAATAAAAAAAATAAAATCTTTAAAAATTAAAACAAATTTTAAGAGAAGACAATAAGTGAATTTTCTTACATAATTACAATATATAAAAAATATATAATATAAATACATAATATGTTTTGTTCCATCTTGATATGGAACAATCTCAAAGATATAATAATGAAGAAAGCAAGGTATAGAATGGTATATATCATGCAACAGAAAGTATGCATTTAAGTGGTAGATCTATACATATCTTCTTGTATTTGCATCGACCCTCTCTGGAAGAAACGAAAAACTTAACAACAGCCATGATCGGTAATCGTGCCTTCCTGAGTTCATACTGGAGCTTGAAGCAAAAAAAATCAGTAATATCCTGTTTTTATTTAAAATTTTCACATTTTGTTCCTGATGGATTTTTCCCCTTTAATTTTTTCATTTCCGTTAATTTCATTTTCATTATTTTTTAGTCCATTAAAATAGTATTTATCTTGATTCCTGAGGTTTGGGGTCCCCTCTCTAAATCTTGTCCCCAAGATGAACGAGGGATCTCTTCTTCCTAGCCTTGGTTGTGGCTACCCTTTCATACTGTTTAATCTTATTTTCACCCTGTGCAAGTGTGATTTATATTCAAAAACGGGAGGTGGGGGGAAGCCACAAGTGGTATTTGGAACCTTTGCAATTGTGGTCCCTAATTTTTCGGGGGGTTCTAGATCCCACCAAGCACCTAATGAAAGCTGCAGCCCCTCTGTACATACAAATACATTCTGCCTTTAATTTCAGCAGGGGGTCTGTGCAAAGTCCTCTTTTAAAGAATATCACTCCAATTAGATAACCACACAGCCAAATTTCCTCTTTCAGCTCATGTTGATTTTCCCCACACCCTCTCTACCAAAGGAGAGAACTGAATGCATTATTCTTATTTTCCATGCCTTTCTAGTTATTCCTTCTATTATTTCTTTTTTTTAATGGTTTTTTTTTTTTAATTTACTTTTTGAGAGAGAGAGAGACAGTGTGAGCAGGGGAGCGTGAGAGAGAGAGAGGGAGATACAGAATCCGAAGCAGGCTCCAGGCTCTGAGCCAGCGGTCAGCACAGAGCCCGACACGGGGCTCGAACCCACAAACTGCGAGACCATGACCTGAGCCAAAGTTGGACGCTTAACCAACTGAGCCACCCGGGCGCCCCTTTCTTCCATTATTTCTTCTCGTGTTGTTGACTGTGGGGACAAATGATCCAGTTCTTGCTCCCCAGGTGATCCCGGTACTTTTGGGTTGCCGGCAGGGTTACTGAATTGCTTCCCAAGCAAAATGATGCATCACGGGTTAGGCACCATTAAAAAGGAATTATCGCTCTGACTTTATGTTCTGTTGGATTGGGAGAGAAGAATCCCTCCCTGCGCATCCGCTCACTGGACCAAGTGTCTCAGCCTCAGCATCACTGGGGGTTTGAGCTGGAGGACTGATTGCCGTGGGGGCTGTTCTGTGCATCGGAGGATATCTAGCAACGTCCCTGACCCCTTCCATGCCAGCAGCATCGCCAGCTATATAAACCCAAAATGTCCCCAGGCAGTGCCCAACATCCCCCATGGGACAAAACCACCCCTGAAGATTTGGTGACTGCTGTCTAGTTGTCTTTCCAACGTTAGGGGACTTGTGTGCATTTCCTGTAGTTAACGACCCACTGGTAAGGCAACATGCGGAGAGTCACTTACAGATTCACAGAAAGCTTACTTCTGAGGTTCTGCTCTTTCTATAAGAAATACCGTTGTTGTGGGGCGCCTGGGTGGCTCAGTCGGTTGAACTTCAGGCTTTGGGTCAGGTCATGATCTCACGGTTCATGGGTTCGAGTGCCGCGTTGGGCTCTGTGCTGACAGCTCAGAGCCTGGAGCTGCTTCGAATTCTGTGTCTCCCTCTCTCTCCGCTCCTTTCCCATTCGTGTTCTGTCTGTCTGTCTGTCTCTCTTAAAAGTAAACATTAAAAAAATTTTTTAAAAGAAAAGAAATACTGTTGTCGTTTGTGAGTCCTCAGTCCTGGAGAAATTGATGAAGACCTTCCCTTCCCTCCAGGGGACCCTCCTAAACCATCCCCGTCTGGTCCTTGGGCCTTCGCTTCAAGAAGTTAAAATACAACCATTGACCTGTTACAGATGCCCAGCTAAAGAAAGTAATTAATCCCCAGTCTTTATGACCCCCAACTTTACTTCCGAATTGTGTTTATGCCAAGCCCCAGAAACTATGCCTTTCTGCTCAAGTGTAATCAGAATCCTCGTCCCTTCGAGAATGCCGTTGCCAGGAAGATATTAATTGTCTCTTGGAGCTTGAAAGTATTCGTCCCACCAGGGCTTAATGGAGCATCCAGATCCAAGAGACATTCATAATCACTGTCCCCTCCGGAAATATGTCCTCTTCTCTGGGGAGATGGATCCTGAAACTTTCACTCTTTCAGGATTTAATGGAGGGTGAAGTTTTTGATCTACTTGTTGGGAGCTTAATACTTCTACGACAGAAGAGACATCTTACATTTTCACAACCAGCAAGAATACTTTTTAAAAGATCTTTTTGTGTGTTTTCTAATGGGCATCTAGTGGTCATCACATTAATGTTAAATAAGATTAATTTTTCCCACCTCTAATTATCAAATATATATGCCACACAAAAATGTTTAAAAAGTGAAAGGTTCAGGGTGCCTGGGGGGCTCAGTAGGTTAAGCGTCCAGCTTCGGCTCAGGTCATGATCTAACGGTTCGTGGGTTCGAGCCCCATGTTGGTCGGGCTCTGTGCTGACAGCTAGCTCAGAGCCTGGAGCCTGCTTCAGATTCTGTGTCTCCCTCTCTCTCTGACCCTCTCCTGCTCGCATCGTCTCTGTCTGTCTCTCAAAAATAAATTAAAAATATTAAAAAAAAATTTTTTAAGTGAAAGATGCAAAGAATCCAAACAAATCATTATGAGTGCCAACACACGCAGGGAGTGCCACTGAGCCGTTGGGATGTGTCCGTCCACTGCGCGCCATTGTCATAACAAGAACTCAGAGATGATCCCGCAGGCGCCCAGGTGGCTCAGTTGGTTAAGTGTCCGAATTCCGCTCAGGTCGTAATCTTGCAGATTGTGGGTTCTAACCCTGCGTCCGGCTCTGTGCTGACAGCTCAGAACCTGGAGCCTGCTTCGGATTCTGCATCTCCCTCTCTCTCTGTCCCTGCCCCACTCTTGCTCTGTCTCTCTCAAAAATAAATAAACCTCCAAAAAACTTTTTAAAAGACTTGATCCTTGAAAATCAGAGCCAATACCACATCTGTAGAAGACATTATGGTACCTAAGAGATCCCGGGAGGAAGGCCTAGTTAACCTAACGTGACCAAAGTCTGAGCAAGAATTCTGAGGCAGTAGTTCTTCGTTTGTTGGGTCAGAATACTTTTGATAATCCTCTGTTATTTTGATGCTTGGGATTTTGGGTCACTTCTGGTCGTTTGTGTGATTTATTTAATAAGCAGTCATTTGTTCACACGATTCGATGTTTGAAAGGTACGAAGGGTTGTGCAGTGAAAACATTTGCTTTTCTTGCTCCGCAGCCATTTCCCCATCGGAGGGGGCGGCCCCTGTTGTTGGGTTCTTGTCTGTCTGTCTGTCTGGAGGATTTTTTTTTTAAGTTTATTTCTTTTGAGAGAGAGAGAGCGAGCGAGCGAGCAGGGGAGAAGCAGAGGAGAGGGAGACAGAATCCCAAGCGGGCTTCACACTGTAAGCACAGAATCCAGTACCAGACTTGAACCCCCGAACCGTAAGATCGTGACCTGAGTCAAGATCAAGAGCCAGGTGCTGAAGCGACAGAGCCACCCCGGTGCCCCTCTGGAGGGTTTTACACATTTGGAAGCAAATCATTTCATACGGTCTTTTGTTTGTTGCTGCAAATGAAGCCCATCAGGCTGGTCTGTGTTCACTTCTTCCCCTTGCGCATGTTGCTTAGAGTTTGACCCACATCATCCATATGGAGAAACTTACCTAGGCAGGTTTAGAAACTGCTGTGGGCGCCTGGGGGGCTCAGTCGGTTCAGCTTCCAACTTCAGCTCAGGTCATGATCTCATGGTTCGTGAGTTCAAGCCCTGCATCTGGTTCTGTGCTGACAGCTCAGAGCGTGGAGCCTGCTTCGGATTCTGTGTCTCCCTCTCTTTCTGCTCTTCCTACCCGGCCCCCCATGTCTCTCAAAAATAATTTTAAAAATTAAAAAAAGAAAAGAAAAAATTGCTGTGTAGTATTTCAATATATACTTGTACATAATGTTTTTAACCATTGACCTGTTTATTGCCATTTCCATGGTTCTACTGTTTTCTAGAACAATAATGCTGCAGTGACCATTTGTAAATATGAAAACAAAATGTGGCGACCGCCTGAATACCACCATACTACCTGAATTCTCAAAACTCTTCTGCCCTGCACATCAGATTAAAAAGCTGCTCTGGAAATTTTTTTGAATTATTTTAAATTAATGTTTTAAAGATGTATTTGTTTTTGAGAGAGAGCATGCAAGCAGGGGAGGGGCAGAGAGAAGGGGGGACGGAAGGTCCGAGGCGGGCTCTGCCCTGACAGCGGTGAGTTCCCATGTGGGGCTCAAACTCAGGAGCCATGAGATCATGACCTGAGCCAAAGCTGGATACTCAACCAACTGAGCCACCCGGGCAGGGGCCCTGATTTTAATTTTTATAGAAGACTTGGGATTTACAAAGATAAGTCATTCTTAGTATGTACCTACTGAATGTTTGTGTCTCCCCCAAAATTTCTGTTGAAATCCTAGCCCCCCCAGCATGGTGGCATTAGGAGATAGGGCGTGGGGACAGGTGACGAGGTCCCCAGAGCCAGGCCTTGTGATGGTTTGGAAGAACAGACAGGAGAGAGCTTCCTTCCTCTCACCGTACTCCTGGGAGGGCACGTGAGGGTGCAGAGGACGCGCACCGCTATCTGCACACCAGGGAGCTGGTCTCACCAGATCTGCTAGCACCCGGATCTTGGACTTCCGGCCTCTCGAGCTGTGAGAAATAAATGTATGTTGTGTAAGCCATCCGGGCCGTTGGATTTTTGTCATGGCAGCCTGAGTTGAGTAAGAGTCATAGATTTAGTTACCTCCAGAGACGGTGGAGTTGGAGGAAACACTGCAAGCTGCATCAGTCAAGACTTGTTCAGCTGTGATGGAAACCCAGCTGGTGCACGCTTACACCAAACAGGAAATGAATCAGATTACGTCATTGAAAAGGCAGCTGATAGCACTATATTGGTCCTGGCTTCAGGCATGGCTGCATCTAGGCGCTCAGATACCATCCCACAGGCCCTGCTTTTCTCTGAGGCAGCCTCTTCGTGCAAGGTCCTCAGGGGCACCAGGCTTATGTCCTCCTCACTTCCAATCTCACACCAATAGGGTGTATCTTTTTCTAAAGGTTGTATCAGTGGTTCTGAACTAAAATTGTATTATGGTTTTTTCTGATTGGCCAGTTATAGGTCCTGAGCCCACCTTTAATCTGATCTGTGTAGCCCGGGAGATTCAGTACTGGAAAAGAGCCTCTGCGTCCACTCCCTTCGGTCCCGTCTTTGTGCGGGATGGAGTGGGCATATGACGGCTGTGGCAGCTTGCGACCCTGTGGCGACAAGGCTGAAGATGAAGCCAGTGCAGGGAGGAGAGAGAGAAAAGGGATGGAGACTCCTGAACCGTGGTGGCTTCCCTGAGCCACCGAACCCGCCTGGGGCCACCTACCTCCCAGACATCTTGCTGTGTGAGATCATTAAATGCCCGGAGCGTTTCGGCTGTGGCTGTGTGCAGCTGGACAGATCCCAATGGCCCCAGCGTCCCTGTGGGATAGACTTCCTTGTTTCCATTTCACAGATGAGGAAGTTGAGGCTCAGAGAGATTAGGTTCTGGCTGAGAACAAACAACCTGTCAAGGAGGAAATGACAGAAAATGGTCCTGATGGATGGCGGGTTTCCGTCTGTATCTCCTACCCAGCCTCCCCCGGTCCCCTCGGCTTCCCTGGCTCCTGAAGGGGCGTCTGCAGTCCTGGCGAAAACCAAGTTGCTCCCGGCCTTACTCCCCGCCAACCACCCCCGTCACAGCCGTCATCCTGGACTTGAACCGTCCACCTCGCTGCACAGCTGCCACCACGGCTGAGCCCATACACAGGTCACAGTCACCTCCCTGCCGCCCATCCCTAGTCCCTCGTGGCCCCTGCTTCTGCTCCTGGTCCCCACACTCTGCTCTCCCCCAAACAGGGGCTGTGCCACACCACCACCCACAGGCCTCTGAGGATGCTCATTGGAAAAAACACAGAATAGAACCCTAAGCCTTGAGTAAAGTCCAGCGAGCAGGGCCCGGCTCGCCTCTGCACCCCCATTTCCTGACGCCCTCCCCCAGCCAGCCCCTCGCCAGCCACACCAGCGGCCTTTGAATCCTGCAGATCCATGAAACGCGGATGGGAACAGCTCAGGTCCTGAGCGGACCTCTGCCACCTGAGGGACCAGGCAGGGTGGCCTCACTTGTGGCTCCGCCGCCCGTGAAGCCCTCTGCTGGTGCTCATCCTCTGGCCCACACCTACTTGCTCTGAGACACTGGTCCTCAACCGGGGGCAATTTTGCACCCCAGGGGACATTCAGCTAAATCTGGAGACATTTTTGATTGGCACACTTGCGTTCTGGCATCGAGTGGGTAGAGATCAGGGATTCTGCTCAACGGCCTATGGTGCACAGGACGCCCCCCACCACAGAGGATGATCCAGCCAAAGGCATCAGAAATTCAAGACTGAGAGACTCCCCCCACCCCAGGAAATGGAGGCCCTTTTGGAAGGGCACCTCCTCCCTCTTTGCACGGACTTCCTGACTCCCTGTGCCCTTCCCGTCCGTGGACTGACACCTTCAGGCCCGCCCTCGGCAGGCACCCAGGGTCCCAGGCAGGGTGGGGGTGGCATGTGTGTCACAGGCAGAGCCTGTCCCCTGGAAGACCCTCTGTGAGATGGCTGGCTGTCGCCCACTCAGAAGGCACCCCCCTCCCTTGCTTAGCCCCTCCCCTCCCCGTACCCCTTCCCTCTTTACCCCTCCCTTCGGCTGCTGTCTGGCCCTGGAACTGAAGGAGGCACAAAGCGACATTTAAGCGAATCCCAGGACTTTAGGCAGGAAGCGGGGGCGTTTTAAAGATTTGCAAGGTGCTCGTGCCTTTCACACTAAATAGGAAGCGTCCCTTATTTAGTGAGCAGAGCCAGGGATGACAGATGTCCTCAGGAGGGGGACCCTGCCACACCACAGAGATACCTCGTGCCCTGCACAACTTGCTAAAATCTTAGGGGTGTTGGAGCAGGACTTGTGGCTCATCCGTAAGAATACCACTCCCTGCGCACTTGTCCCCCGCGTCACTCTGTGGTTCGGCTTGGCCTGTTATCCCGATGCTGATTAAGGTCAAGTTGGGTTGCATCTGATACAAGTTTGTCCAGACTATTCATTCTTCCAATTATGTCCAGGCATGCCCTTGCGCTTTGTTTTTTTTCCTGTTCCTCTTGGTTCCTAAATCCAAACTTGGCCACCATTGGTTGGAATCATCATCATCAGACATCTTTCCAATGTCCTCTCCCATAATATTCCCAGGCTTTTGCATATGGAATATTTCCATCCAGAAAACAAAAGAGCACTTCTTCCGGGAAGCCCTCACTACCTACCGCGTCCTCCTTGGCGCCCGTCCTCCAAGGCAGTTACAGTGTTTCATCCAGCTCTCCGAGAGCAAGGACCCTGGTCCTATTCCTCTCGGTACCGGAGTGCTTGGCACGTGTTCCAGAACTCAGGAGCTGGTCCGTATGTATTTGCTAGATGAGGAGGGACAGACGGAGGGAGAGCGGAAACCGTGAGAGCCAGAGCTGGGTTTTTCTGCAGAAGCGATTAAATAATACATTGAGGCCTCATTCGGGGTTTGGAGGGACACCTTTTAGGTTCACCGCCGTGCCTCTCGTATTCTGCTGGTTTGTACGTTTGCTGTTTATTTCCTCAAGGGGAAATTTTGAAAATCGGTGCCTTCTCTAACGAGCAGAATCAGCAGAATCGACAAGAGTGAGTTGTCGCTTTCTGTACAAGCAAAGGTTCAAGTCATTCTCTTGACAGACTGCATGACGGCCCCCCTTTGGGGCCCAGCACGACGCCCCTCCTGCCCTCAAGGGGCTCACCAGCTGGGGGGACAATGAGCGCGAGAGACAGGTCATTACCGAGCTTCTCCTGCTAGATGTCAGGGAGGGGCTGGGCAGAGAGGCCGGGAGCGCCGGACAGCATGGCGAGGGCTAGTATGTTATCCAAACATGTCAGTTTCTGGTGACAAATGGAACCACCAGGGGGGTGACGGCCTCCTCCAAAGCAGGCATGACACGTGATGCCCGGGGCTGGACGCAGTGTGTTAAAGCCGAGGCCATAAATCGGATGATGTTCAAACGTGCCATCACGAGGTCAGGCAGCCTCCAAATCCGTCAGACCCCTCACCCTGGCCCCCGCCAGCCTCTCTAGAAAGAGTTGTTTTTCTGAACTGTCCTCACACTTCACTTCCTTACTGTCTGTACGTGAGCCCTCAGGTTTGGGTTAGCCCAGATGGTTTTATAAAGGCTTTTTCTTTAAATTACAAAAGTAGTAAGTGAGCACTACCACAGAAGTAGTAAGTAGTAGTGAGCACTGCTGCAAACTTAGATATTAAAACTGTGTAGGGGCGCCCGGGTGGCTCGGTCAGTTAAGCATCCAATTTCGGCTCAGGTCATGATCGTGGGTTCGAGCCCCGCATCGGGCTCTGTGCTGGCAGCTCAGAGCCTGGAGCCTGTTTCAGATTCTGTGTCTCCCTCTCTCTCTGTCCTTCCCCTGCTTGTGCTCTCTCTCTCAAAAATAAAGTAAAATATTTTTAAAAGTAAGAAAAAATAAAAATAAAATTGGGACACCTGGGTGGCTCGGTCGGTTGAGCATCCAGCTTCAGCTCAAGTCATGATCTCGCAGTTTGTGAGTTCGAGCCCCGCAACAGGCTCTGTACTGACAGCCTGGAGCCTGCTTCAGAGTCTGTGTCTCCCTCTCTCTCTGTCCCTCCCTGCTCACGCTGTCTCTCTCCCTCTCAAAAATAAAATAAAACATTAAAAAAATAAGAAAATGTGTAAAAACTGGGGTGCCTGGGTGGATCAGGGAATTGAGCGTCCGACTCTTGATTTCAGCTCAGGTCATGATCCCAGCGTCATGGGATCGAGCCCCACGTCAGGCTCTGTGCTGAGTGTGGAGCCTGCTTGAATTCTCTGTCATTCGCTCTCTCTCCCTCTGCCCGCTCTCCCCCACAGATGAGCTGTCTCTCTGTAAAAAAAGAAAAATCTACATTGGACTGAAATCATATGGTATCTATCTTTCTCTGACTTGTGTCACATTATACTCTCTGGATCCATCCATGTTGTTGTGAATGGAAAGATTGCCTTCTGTTGACGGCTGAGTAATTTCCCACCATATATACATACACCACATCTTCTTTATCCATTCATCTGTCAGTGGACTTTGGGCTGCTTCCATAACTGGCTCTTGTAAATACTCCAAAAATCACAGAGGTGCAGATTTCCTTTTGAATTAGTGTTTTTGTATTCCTTAATCCCCATTAGCGCAATGACTGGCTCATACGGGAATTATGTTTCTTTTATTTTTTGAGGAATCTCCATACTGTTTTCTACAGCGGCGGCACCAGTTTGCATTCCCACCAGTAGTGTGTTAGAGTTCCTTTTTCTCCACATCCTCACCAACACTTGTTGTTTCTTGTAAAAAAAAAAAAAAAAAAAAAAAATCTTGATTGATGCCAAGACACGCCGCTGTGAAGACCAAGGACTGCATTTCCCAGCCTGCCTTGCAGTTAGCCATGGTCCTGTCCTCCGCTCTGGCCAATGAGATGTAAATGAAAGTGTCACATGCAACTTCCCCCTAACGGCCTCAGGGAAGGTGTGTAGCCTCTCTTCTGACTCCTTGCTTTCAGGAGCCCACACTTCCATATTGGACCACGGTAGGAGCCACAGGCTGAGAATAGGTCAGCTAGATAGAACGAGCCTCAGTTTCCAATCAGTGTGGAGCCACCATACTGGTCTTCTGCCCATGTGTCTATTGTTGCTCTGGGTTTCCTTTCCTGCTCCCTTACTCAGTCAGGGCTCAGTGAGTAGTTCTTGACTGAATAAATGAACAATTTATACACATGTTTCTAGGCTTCATTTTACAGAACGTTTTCTCAAGCTGTGACATGTTTAATTCAATAAAGGTCATAAGCTAAATTTATTTTTTTATAACTAATTCTTTTTTTTTTAATTTATTTATTTTGAGAGAGAGAGAGAGACAGCATAAGCAAGGGAGGGGCAGAAAGAGGTGGGGAGAGAGAGAATCCCAAGCAGGCTCCACTCTGTCAGCGTGGAGCCCTGTGCGGGGCTGGAACCCACAAACTGTAAGGTCGTGACCTGAGCCAAAGTCAGACGCTTGACCAACTGAGCCACCAGGCACCCCCAATAAACTAAATTTCTAACATTGTACCTTCCAAAATTTACTGCTAGTTCCTGACATTTTGGTAATGTGATATGGAGGGTACATTTGTATACAAAGGTCACTCAGTATGGTTTACGCAAAAATACTTAATTATCTCAGAAAACAGAAATCCTGCGTCTCCTGTGTGACATAATCCAGTGATGTCTTCCAGGAGACAGGCTCTTCCTGTCCTCCACTTCCCCTTTCCCCTCCTCTAACTGACTGATGTCTGACCTCATGGTCGCAAGATGGCAGCCACCACAACCAATATACTGTCATCACGCGGCAAAGTGTGGGGGCAAAGGTATTTTTTCTCCTTTGGCTTCCTCTTTTTGTTGGGAGCAAAATCTTTTCTGGAAGCCCCTGCCGATGCCCATCTCACTGGCCAGAACTGGGTCACATGAGTTCCTCCACAGGAATTATTGGCAAACGGCAACAGAAACGCTCTGATTAAAATGGACCAGCTGGTCCTCAGGGTGTAGCCCACGGACTCCTGCGGTGTCTGAGTCCCTCTGAGTCAGGAAGCCGTCTGGGCCAAACAGTTTGCATAACAGTACTAAAAAGCGGGGCACCTTGAGGGGCTCAGTCGGTTGAGTGTTAGACTCTTGATTTCGGCTGATAGTTCATGGGATCGAGCCCAGCGTCAGGCTCTGTGCTGACAGTGTGGAGCCAGCTTGAGACGCGCGCTCACTGCTCGCTCGGTCTCTCTCTACCCCTCTCTCTCTCTGCCCTTCCCCTGCTTGGTCATGTGGGTGTGTGCTCTCTCTCTCATACTAAAATGAATAAACATTAAAAAAATACTACGACTACTAAAAGTTATTCGCCTATTTGCACCGTGTGGACATTTGCACTATTAGTATAAAAACAGATATGAGAAGCCTGCCATCAGGCCGGTAAAGCCAGACGTTGAAGAGATTTGCAAAACTGTAAAAGACTGCTGCTCCTCTCACTAAATGGGTTTTCTTGGGGCGCCTGGGGGGCTCAGTCGGTTAAGCCTCTGACTTTGGCTCAGGTCTGATCTCACGTTTGTGGGTTCAAGGCCGACGTCAGGCTCTGTGCTGACAGCTCAGAGCCTGGAGCCTGTTTCAGATCCTGTGTCTCCCCCTCTCTCTGCCCCTCCCCCTCTCATGCTCTGTCTCTTTCTGTATCAAAAATAAATAAAAACATTTTTTTAAAAAATGGGGGAGAGGAGTATTGTTCATAACGTATTTCATAAAATTGCTTGTTTATTAATATAGAACGGGATTATTATTGGTTTTAAATGAATTAATAAACATTTTAACCTTTCTCACCTTTTGTTCCTTGTTTTGTGTTTCTTATCAGGGTAAGTGTGCATTTTATCCCCTTTATCTGTTTCGCTCATCCCCCACCCACCTCCCTCTGGCAACCACTGTATCTAAGAGTTTGGTTCTTTGTCTCTATTTTCCCTTCATTTTGTTTCTATATATGAGCAAGGGGTGCGCGGCCGGCTCAGTTGGTAGAGCATGCCACGCTTGATCTCAGGGTTGTGAGTTCAGGCCCCACGTTGGGCACAGAGATTACTTTTTTAAAAAATTCCACATGTGAGTGAAATCATGGTATTCATCTTCGTCTGACTTATTTCACTTAGCATTATAGTCTGTGGGTCCATCGGTGTTGCTCCGAGTGGCAAGATTTCGTTCTTTTTTATGGCCAAGTAATATTCCATTGTGTGTATGTGTGTATTTATATATGTATGTGTGTGCGTGTGTGTGTGTGCGTGTGTGTGTGTGTAGCACATCTTCTATAGATGAACACTTTGGTTGCATTTATATCTTTGCTATTGTAAATAATGCTGCAGTAAACATAGGCGTGTATGTATCTTTTTGAACTAGTGATCGCGTTTTCTTTGGTTAAACACCTAGCACTGGAATTCCTGGATGGTGCGATATTTCTAATTTTTTGTGGAATCTCCACGCTGACGCCACCCACACAAGGCGTCATTTTTCTCCACATCCTCACCCATGCTTGTTTCTTGGCTTTTTGATTTGAGCCCTCTGATAGGTGCCAAGTGGCATCTCACTGTAGTTTTGATTAGCGTTTCCCTTTGATGAGGGATGGTGAGCATCTTTTCCTGTGTCTTTTGACCATGTATAAGTCTTCTTTGGAAAAATATCTATTTAGGTCCCCTGTCCATTTTTAATCTGATTATTTGTTTTTTTGGTGTTCGCTTGTTAAGGTCTCTATACATCTTGGATATTAACCCTGTCAAATACATCGTTTGCAAATATCTTCTCCCATTCCGTAGGCTGCCTTGTCATTGTGTTGATGGGTTCCTTCCTTGTGCAAAAGCTGTTTATTTTGGTGTGGCCCGATAGTTTAATTCGCTTTTGTTTCCCGTGCCTAAGAAGACCAATCTAGAAGAACGTTCCTATAGCTACCACCAAAGAAATGACTGCCTCCGTTTTCCTCCATTTTCATTTCTAACTTGGTGTCTTGAGATCAACGAGTTTGAAAACTTCTAGTTTAGATGAATCCAGGAGGGAGGCGCCGTTTTGTCTGCCCAGAATCAAGATCTTGGGACGAGGATCGAGAGGAAATGGCCGTCCAGTAGGCACACCAGGTTGGCTGCCACATCCTTCTTTCCAAGAACTCACAGTGTCCACACAGCTTGTGGCCGTAATTAAGTACCTGTACCTATTCTGTTTTTGTCGTTTTCTTTATTGTCCTGTGATGTGTATTACACTTGTACTTTCTTCATGGCACTGAGCTTCGTGTGGAAGAGTTTAGACCCAACAGTTGTGGCACCAATTAACTGTACAACCTTCAACAGTGTCTTTACCTCTATAGGCGCCTTAACAGCCTAATCTGTAAAATGGGATAATGGACCGCTCTTCCCATTCTGCAGATCCAGTCTTCTGGTGAGTTAAAGAGATGGAGCCTGTGAGCATCTAGTACGTTCCTGACCCCCGGTTAGCGCACACTGGTGTTAACTCTCTCTCTCGTTTACTTTCATTAATGTTCTAAGTCACAGTCATCCTCATAAACTTTCAGTACCTTAAAAATCTGGGGCCTACCACCGTGATGTTTTAATATGATATGTGGTGGACTGGCCAGGACTGGGTGACATGTGAGGTTCTCATTATGAGCAGAACTTAAAATTGTACGTGACCAGGGGCACCTGGCTGGCTCAGTCGGTTAAGCGTCTGACTTGTGCTCAGGTCATGATCTTACAGTTCGTCAGTTCGAGCCCTGCGTCAGGTTCCATGCTGACAGCTCAGAGCCCGGACCCTGCTTCCGATTCTGTGTCTCCCTCTCTCTCTGCCCCTCCCCTGCTGATGCTGAGTCTCTCTGACTTTCAAAAATAAAATAAACATTAAAACATTTTTTTAATAGTTAAAATGGTAAACTTTACATTACATGTATTATAACACAATAAAAGATATTACAAGGCCCAAGGGACTTTCTGGTCCCTCCGGGGGACACTTGGGGAGTGGAGTTCCCGCCACCCGGATCCCACAGCCCTTCCACTGCGGGAACTCCGGCCCTCCTCACAGCCCGGCCTCCTCCGGGGCTGACCGCTGCATCTGCCTGCACCTGTTCCTTCCCCCCGGGCCTGGAAGCTGAAGAAAAACTACAAATAAAGCAGGAACAAAATGTCTTGAGCGAAAAGCTCTGCCAAGGGGTCCCAGGCGCCCGTGTCTTTCACCGGCACGAAGCGGTCCTTGTCACACACAGTGACTGCCGCCCTCTGCGCCTCACCAAGAAACGTGTTCGCAGATACTGTCTTCATTCTTCTCATCTCCAGTGCAGCGAAGGCCTTGCTGGCACTTTCCGGGAGCCCTGGAGCTGTGCAGACGCCCGCTCTTCACCCGCTGCCCCTGTGCCGTCCACGACCCCAGAAAATCCAGCCGTGTCCTCTGCTTCTGTCCGGGCCTCTAGAGAAAATGACACTTAATCACCTCAAATTCCTTTCTGTCTCTGACACACACACACACACACACCCACACACACACACACCACCACCACCACCCCCCACCCCCCCGCCTGAGAAATAAAGCCATAAATACGTTTCATTCTGTTGACACTCACACCGGAAAGAGCTCAGAGCTCCAAGGATTGCCATTTCCTTTCCTATTTTATTGCTGAACAGCGAGAAAAATCCTAGTGGGGCTTTCCTGGCAATTCAGGGTAACGCAGCAGGTTACCTTTTTTCTCCCCACGGGGGATGAAAATCCCTCACCCCATTGCCAAAGCCAGAAGGCTTCCGAACCCGCAGACACCGTGCAGGGCCCGGCGAAGGGCGAGGACAGGGCGCCCACGGGCAGGGAGCACCCCATCCAAAGAGCCGTCCCGGGCAGGCCGCCTCCCCCCCTCCTCCCTGACTCGGGTTTGAAAATATCAACAGCATTCCCGCCCACTGTAATCAAATACTTACGCAAAAGGCTGTGGAATGCGCAATAATTTGTCAGGCGTCCTTTCAGGGGGCGTCCCCCAGAGCAAACCCCGGTAGGCCCCCTTGACCCTGAGAGAGTGCGCCCTTTAACCTTCCTTGGGCCTCTTTTATGCGAAGCTTCACTCTGACCAGATGGCTAAACTATCAAAGGATTTTATGAGTAAAAACTGCTTTCTCGACTTGCAAGTTGTATATTTCTTTCCACGTTAATGTGAACTATCAACCCAGGGGCTTTAAACTGCCGGCACAAAAGGGGCCTGCAGCTGGGGCCCCGCGGACTCCCCGCATTGTGTGTGAGCGCCAGGCCAACGGGTGTTTGCAGAGAAAACAGCTGACCCCCAGATGAGGACAATTTCAGCTAAATATTTAAAATAGCCATCAAGAGAGGCATGATTGATTGGGGGTGGGGGGGTTGGTGGGTTTTGTTTTTTGGTTTTTTTGTTCCAGCCATGATCTTTTATCAAGTGCTGGTACACGTGCTTTCTGCGTAAATCCAAACTAGATCTTTCTTTCCCTCCGACCCATCCCAAGTTTCCGCCTTCCGGGAAGGCTGGGTGACAGATGAAAAATCATTAGATCCAGCGGCGCCTGGAACGCAAAACAGAAAATACCAGGCGTGTGGCGTTCGATCTGGGGCTGCACGGCGCAGAGACCGCGGGTCGGCGGGGCGTGTAAACACCGAGTGTGTGTTGTCAGTGCTGGGGAGTGTTCCCACGGCCAGGATGAGCGGACTTGGCAAGTGTTCGTGGGCATAGACCCTGAGGCAGACCTCATCCCAGCCCGGAAAACGCGCTGAAGCCAGGAGCACCAAGTCTGTCGAGAAGGTGCTTGTTTATATCCCAGAGCGGGCGAAACAGCAAAGAAACGAACACTCCCAAAGTCAGGCGTCCTCAGCGCAGCAATGACAGTGGGGCCAGACAACATAATGGGGACAGTGCAGCAAAGGGGTGACACTCAAGGACATATGCTTAGGGAGAGGCTCCATTGAGAAGGTGACGTTATAGCAAAGTCCAGAAGGAGAAGGAGCCAAACCCAGGAGGCTGCAGACAGTTGCCGTCCGTTCAAAATAAAACGCAAGCCACACGCGGAGTGCTAGGTGTTCTAGTAGCCACATTTCAAAGGCAAAAAGAAATGGGTGGAAACCGTTTAAAGCTATTTTATATTTTATTGTAAGGATGGGTTTTATTTTATTTGTATCTTAAAATTATTTATTTAAGTAACCTCTGCGCCTGGTGTGGGGCTCGAACTCAGGACCCCACGATCCAGGGTGGCACGCTCCTCCGACAGAGCCAGCGAGGTGCCTCTGCTTTATTTGTATTGTTGTAATCTTTATTTCGTCCTTAGTTTTAATTTATTTCCCTTAATTATGTTTACATTTATTTAATACTACATTATTATAGTTAACTTCATGTCATGTTACATTTTCTGGTAGTCACAAAGGATTTTCAAAAAAGAGCAAATGAGATTTATAATCTTTTTTCCCCCATCTAACTCTTTGCAGTCTGGCATGTATTTTATACCTACCGCATGTCTCAACGTGGACATGAAATTTTCATGAAAAAGATTTGATCTGAACTTATGCTTCATAAAGTTAACAGCTGAAAAGTTACTAAAGTATGCCAGATAGCCTTAAAAGTGTTCTAACAGAGTGAACTATAAGTTTTGAAGTTTTGATATATATTAAAATAAAGTTAGGGGAGCCTGGGTGACTCAGTCAGTTAAGCGTCCACCTCTTAATTTCGGCCCAGGTCATGGTCTCACGGTTCATGAGTTCGAGCCCTGTGTCAGGCTCCCTGCTGCAATGTGGAACCTGCTAAGGATTCTTTCTCCCTCTCTCACTCTGCCCCTCTCCAACGTGCGCACACTCTCTCTCTCTCTCTCTCTCTCTCTCTCTCATACACACACACACACACACACGCACAATAAATAAACTAAATTAATTAAATAAAATAAAGTTAGAAATCCAGGTCCTCGGGTGGCCGCTGCGTCACATGGCAATAGTCCTGGCCAGCTCAGGGGTGGGGAAGAAGAGCCCAGAAGGGCAGCGTGGGTGAGGACCAGCCAGCCCAAGGTCCAGGGGCTGGCGAGGGTTGGCCGTTCCAAGAGCGGAGTGGCCAAGGCATGAGCAGCCAGAGGGGCAGGCGCCCTCCAGCTCGCTCCCATCTCCCAGGCTGGGCAAAGAGCAGGGATGTATTACAGGTGTTACTTCTGAAACGGAAGGGAGGGGTGGAGCGTAAGAATAAGGTTCTCTCTGATGCTTGGGAGAGGAATGTATCGACTTCTGGCAACACTGTCCATAGCGACCCCACACGGCCCAGGAACACAGGCTAACAATGTCACGAGGTCATCGGGGAGGCCCATGGCCCTGCTGGATTCGCAAACTACTGCCAACAGCCTCAACATCCCCCAGTGAGAGAAAGGATGCATAGAAGTGACCTGTTCCTAGGAAGGAATATTACCCGGCCGTTGAAAAGAATCGTGCATATCAGCAAGATACATCTGAAAACAAAAGAAGTCGAACAAGAAACTATCTATATAAATTAAAGTAACATAACGTTTAGAGATAGATGTACGTAGACACATACAGAATACAAAAATTATTGCAACACAGGGCCAGGAGGAAACATAAATTTCACGATAGTAATAACTTTTTGGGTAGAGGGGGGCTTGAGGAGGGGTAGAGTGGGCTGAACTTTGTGTGTTTTATTTTTTATTCAAAAAGTATCTGAGCGGTTGTGACATAAAGATTGTATCTGGTGATTTGGAGCACCGGGAATATGGGTGTTTATCACACTGTCTTCCGTACTTTTCAGTTGATTTGAATTGTCTCCAAATTAAAAGAAAAAGGCCATCATCACAGAGGAGAAAGGAAACCGCTTTCGCCCCCCAGTCTTCATGTCTTGTCTGTCCCTGCGTTTCCTGGAACCTTCCAGTGCTGACCGTGGCTTGGAATGAGAGAGTACAGATCCATTACGTACTATGTTTACTTATAACTTTTTCTGGGGGGAAAAAAAGTTGCTGGCCTGATTCGGCAAAGGTCTGAGGCTGACCGTCAAAAGGGTTTTTAACTCTTTCATCACTGGCATCAAGCTATTGTGTATGTGTGTGTGTCTTCAAGATTTTAAGGTTTACAAATTCCTGTACCTCTTACTGTTTGGAGCACTGAAGACCAAACATGTTCCATGATGAGAAAAAAAAAAAGTCGTAAAATATAAAAGTTGACAGCCCAGTTCTCCATGGCCGTAAGGAAAATAAAGAAATTCTTCTTTTCTGGTTTCTGAAGATATAACAGCTTTCACGGACCACATGTTTGTTCGCCACACTGGCCAAAATTTATATATTGAAACTCTAATCCCCAGTGGGATGGTGTGAGGAGGTGGGGTCTTTGGGCAGTGATGAGGTCATGAGAATGGGGGCACCCAGGGGTGCCTGGGAGGCTCAGTCGGTTAGGTCTCCAGCTTCAGCTCAGGTCATGATCTCGCAGTCCGTGAGTTCGAGCCCTGCATCGGGCTCTGTGCTGAGAGCTCAGAGCCTGGAACTTGCTTGGGATTGTATGTCTCTCTCTCTTTCTGCCTCTTCCCTGCTTGCACTCTGTCTCTCTCTTTCTCAAAAATAAAACATTGTTTTTTAATTTTAGTAAAAAAATATAAAGAGACATAAGAGCGTGGCCTTCCGTCCCTCAGTGCCGTCCGCCAGCCACGTGAGGGTACAATGAGAAGGTGGCCGTCTGCAAAGCGAGATGAGAGCCCTCACCAGACACCAGGTCTGTGGCCTTGATCTTGGCCATCCCAGCCAAGGTCACGATAAATTATTTATTCATAAATGGGAGAAATTGATGTGTGTCGTTTAAGCCACCCAGCCTGCCAGCCCTGACCACGGCAGCTGCATTACAGCCTTTCCGTACATCAGTCCCTAGCTGGGGGGCCGTAGCACTGAACTCCCCAGGCCTCAATTTCCCTTCTGTCGAATGGACATGACGATGATCCTGGCTTCCTCACAAAGCCAATACGAGGGGTCAATGCACTAATCCGTGAACAATTTGGTACAGTTTGCACTGGAGACAGGCGTACCCAGTGATCGATCGCGGCCCTTTATCTCTTTTTGCGTTCACACGTATTCTCTGTAAGATAGAGGCTGAAACACAGGTTCTGTGGTCAGAAAGGTGGGTTGGAAACCCGGCTCTCCCGCTGCCTAAGTGAACTCGGGCAACTAACTGGCCGCAGGGTAGCTCGGAGAACTGGATGAGGTCGCCCTCGTGAAGCCCCTGACAGGGGGGACCAGGCACCAAGTGAGCGCTGGAGGGACCCTGGCTGGAGAGCCCTCCGATGGGGGCTGCGGCCAGAGGCACTGTCGGCCGCATAGAATGTTCTAGCATTTTGGTGAGGCATGTCTGCTCCTAAATACGGCTCGCAGGCTGACTTAGTTTTGCAAAGTCATTAAAATAATTTCTGGCTGGGGCGCCTAGGTGGTTCCGTCGGTTGAGCGTCCAACTCTGGACTTCAGCTCAGGTCACTATCTCATAGTTTGTGGGATCACGCTCTGCATCAGGCTCTGCGCTGACAGCCTGGAGCCTGCTT
>PJEM01018009.1:0-20055 GCA_004023845.1 Helogale parvula
GTTAGTTCCATGAAACAGGTGACTCCGAGAGGTGTGCAAACCAAGTCTTCCTCCCACGGCAACGGTGTGGGAGAGACAGCAGACTCAGGAGAGACCAAGGGCATCCTCACACGGGTCTCCCTCACACGGCGGCCCTTTCACCTCACACATGGTGGTCCAGTGAAGCATTGTGGGAGCATGTCTGTCTGCCATCCTGCTCGCTTCTTCCCAACGTTCAGGTGCACCTTTTTATTCATGATTTCATTTATCATTCTCGACCTTCTCTCTTACACAGCTTTCACAGACACTGATTGTATCTTCTCTGAGCTTCCTGTTTCCAGACTTCAGTGACCTCCTGCTCTTCGTCTCTCTTTCTGCACCAGCCTGTCCCAACTATTGATTATTGGCTCTGTCTCCGTTCCAGATTTGTCCAGGTGTCCTCTGCCTCCCATGAGGTGAGGTCGCGAGTAGGACGGCACTCAGCAGTCTAAGTGCAGACGGGGCAGTGGCCAGCCAGAGAGAACATTCTACAAAGGTTGAAAGATGAGACCCACTGGAAACAGAATAATTACTGGTTTTCTACCAGAATCGTTTAGGGCAGCAGGGAGCACGGATAAGTGTTTGCACCCAAAGTAGGCATAAGAATGACCTGGAAAGGGATTTTATAGCCATAAAAAACTTAGTTGACTTCCTGTACAGGCTGTTGGTAACTTTGTCCACTTGTGTGTAATTACTGCCACCCTAAGACTATCTCTAAGGGATACAACTTCTAACTTCAGACAGAAAATACAATCCAGGGGCGCCTGTGGGGCTCAGTCGGTTGAGTGTCCGGCTTCGGCTCAGGTCATGATCTCACAGTTCATGGGTTTGAGCCCCGCCTCGGGCTCTGCGCTGACAGCTAGCTCAGAGCCTGGAGCCAATTTCGGATTCTGTGTCTCCCTCTCTCTCTCTGACCCTCCCCTGCTTGTGCTGTCTCTCTCTGTCCCTCAAAAATAAATAAAAAGCATTAAAAATTTTTTAAAGGAAAATACAATGCAAGACATCACCAGTCCTTTCTCTAAAGTGCCTTAGATACTGCATAGCAACCTATGTGCCTAGCACTTACAGTGTTTTATTTAGCCTTCATAGAAATCATCAGAGAGAAGCCATGTTATTCATGTCATACACACACACACACACACACACACACAACCTGATATAAAAGTGGTCACAGTTTTTGCTGTAACTTAGAGTTGGACTCAGCATCTTAAATCTGTTACATTTGTCATTAGCTAGGGAAAGAAAGAGAGCATGCTAGAAAGTATTTCTTCCAAAAACTTTCTACCATCTTGTATGTCAATAAACTTTTGTTTCTTTTCCCTCACACTCATGAGGTGATATCATAAACATTTTAATAATACAGAAACATGCATTTGGGTGCATAAGAGCTTCTTTTAGGCAAAAGTTTCTTAAGCCCTAACCTGAAGCTAAAAGAAAACAAAATTTTAAAGTCAAACCTCTCTACCACTTGTAAATTATTTTCCTCTATTCAAACTCCCAATTCATTTTGTCTTATTGCTGAGGTAACATGAGTAAATTATAGTTTTAGTGATTTGTGGTAAGAATCCCCCAAATTGGATATTTATGGTGGAATAAAATTTCAAGATTGGCAACAGTAAAGAATCTCATCTCCAATTTTAGAATAAAATAATATCAGGAAATGTCCCAAAACAAAGCAGAGTAGAGGAATTCTCATTCTAGCAAGCACCGTCTGATAAGGCTTTGCAACCGATGGTCTATCTTAGATGAAATAATCAAATACAGAATGGCAGAGAGGTGAGAAAGTATGCCTTGTGCATTACAGAGAAGGTCAGAGAATAGGAGCTTGGGCGAACCGGAAGCTGCCTGCATTCACGTACTTTTCCTGCATCATGCTGTGAACTTTCAGGCATGTATGGGGCAGAATTAATCCCTCTCTTCTCCTGCCCCAGCACTGAATCTCATTTTTATTCCCCTCAAAACAGAGAGATCATCCAGGGCTACACTTAGTTGCCCTTTCTGCCACTGGAATTGTTTGGATTGTATGGTATTGTTTGGGGGGCAATAATAATAATAAAAACAGCTAAAACAGATAACACAGATTGTAAAATCTGTGGGAAAAAATGCTGAGTGGGAGAAGCATTTAAGTGAGAGAGGAAGGAATGCCACCTTATACATGAACTCCTATGATGCCCGTGCCCCAAATTTCCCTCATCCTGATGAGTCTATAGAATTTAATTTTCCTGTTATCTAGCAATGTTATATAGCAATTTAGTCATATTTCATAGAAGACTAAGAACACTATGACAGAGAAGCATACAGAAAGATAGAGAGGGGGAAGGAAAGTGGCACAATATCAAGTGTGAAGAAGCAGATAACCATCACCACTTCTGCCTTTAACTGAGAGTAACAAGCCAGAGGTCAAAGCTTATATCTGAAATCCATAGCTTCCCGCAGGTAGAAGTTGTGTAGGCAAACATTAGTTTTCCCAAGATGCAAAACATTTGATGTAGGCTTTGGGAAAACGAGATTTCTGTGGTTTTACACACAAAGTTCAATGGAGACAGGAAGTATGAGAATCCCAACAATGTGCTAATATTTCAGATGAAGAATTTTGTTAGGAGATATTAAGGAAATGTAGGCTTACTGTCATATAGGCCTTAAAAGCACATGAGACTTGTGCTAAGTGGTAGAAGATTTGTAGACATGAGCAGTGCAGGGACGTACTTAGCTTGGTGGTTAAGAGCAAGGATCTTTGCAGTGAGGTTGATCTGCCTTGCACCTGGCTCCATCAGTCACTAGTTGTGTCGTGTTGGGAAAGGAGCTTAAGCAGGCTTCTCTAACATAGAGCAAGTCTCTCCCTCACAGGCTGATTTGAAAGTTAAGTGAGAGCATCCATGCACATTACTTATCACAGTCCTGGGGATCGTGAGAGATCAAAGTGCAGTAGTGTTGTGTTTAGCAAGATGAGGAAATCAGCTATTGGTAGGTACAGGAAATATCACCTGCAAATGTTCAAAGCACAAGCTGGCGCGAATGGTTCTGTACAGCGGAAATCTGATTTATGTGAGAGTATACAGGCAAATTAGACGGGAGAGCTAAAAAGAAAAAGGTGTTTGAAAGTTACCTACTTTATGTCAGAAAGAAAGAAATTTGGATCTTCATTGTAAAACTTGGGTAAATATTTGAGAGGTTTTTTGGTAAAAGAAATTATTTTAACATTTTAAAAAAGTATTGTGGCAAGGAGATGACATATTGGAAGACACGTAAATTGTCAGTGGCAGAGTGATGGACTCTACCCATTCCACCAGGGTAAAGAACGAACTTAAATATTTAGGGATTTTGCACGCTGGTGGGAAACATCGGGCATCATGGAATCAACCCGGGTAGTAGTGTTTACACCACAGAAATTGGCAAATGCTATTAAAATTAACAGCTGGTCTACCAGCACAGTTCACTAGGCAATTTCAGAAATCTAGATAAGCAAAAGAGAAGACTCGGAATGATGTGTTTTTTAAGGGTAATCCTGGAGTGTCTGTGGCAGTTAAATGACAATATTCAGAAAGATAACACATTCCTCTGTAGACAGGGAGTTGGATTTTCCTTTGACTTCCTTCAAGATGTTCTCTTTGTCTTTCGTTTTCTGCAATTTGAAAATGATATGTCTTGATATAAATTTTTGGTGTTTATTATATTTGACATTGTCTGAACTTCTTGTATCTGTGGTTCTGTGCCTGGCATTAACCTTAGAGATTTCTTTGCCATTATTCCTTCAAATATTTTTTCTTCTCCAGTGCCTTTTTATTCACCTTCCAGATTTCTAATTATGCATATGCTACATCTTATGTTATTATGCCAAAGATGGTGGTTATTCTGGTTTTTATTTCTTTCTTTCTCTGCATTTCTGTGTAAGAAATTTCTATTGACCTATCCCCACTGATTTTTTTCCTTTGGTTGTGTCCACTTACCAAATACCTATCTTTTGTGTCACAACATTTTTTTTCTTTTTTTTTAAATTTTTTAAATTTCATTTAATGTTTTTTTTTTTTTTTTGAGAAACAGAGAAAGAGAGCAGGGAAGGGGCGGGGGGAGGTGGGGAGAGAGAGAGAGAACTTGAAGCAAGTTCCAAGCTCTGAGCTGTCAGCACAGATTTCGCCATGGGGTTTGAACTACCAAAGTGCACCCAAGATCATAACTCGAGCTCAAGTCAGATGCTTAGCCCACAGAGCCACCCAGGCACTCCTCCACATTTTTATTTCTTAAAATTCCTTTTGACTCTTTCTTAGAGTTTCCATCTTTCTGCGTGCAGTACCATCCTGTGCATGCTTTTCACTTTTCCTTTCAGAGCCCTGCTGTGGGCTCACTTGTGTCTCCAGCACCAAATTCATATGCTGGAGCCCTAATAGGCAGTACATTAGAATGTGACTATATTTCTAGATAGAGCCTTTAAAGAGCAGATTCAGGCCAAATGAAATCATACAGATGGTTCCCGATGCAGTCTGACAAATGTTCTTATGCGAAGAGGAAACACGGACACACAGAGACATCAGGAGAAGGAGGACAGAAGGACCACTGTGTGAAGAAGGTGGCCCTCTGCATGTCGAAGAGAGGGTCCTCTGGGAAAACTGGCCCTGCTGCTTCCTCGGTCCTGGACTCCAGCCTTCAGAACTCAGAGAAAATAAAGTCCTGTTATTTTAGCCATCCATGTGTGGGACTCTTTTCATGGCATCCCTAGAAACTAGCACAAGTCCTTACCAAATTAATCATAGTTATTGTAGATTTCCGGTATGCTAATTTCAACATCTATGTCATATCTGAGTCTGGCTCTGATGCCAGTTTTGTCCCTTCAGACCGCTTTTCCTTGTCTTCTGACATGCCCCGCAATGTCTTGTCAAGAAATAGGAATGAAGGAAACACACCTTTAGTGTCGGTTCGTTCTGGCTGCATGTGCCTGGGGCTTCAAGCCCTCTGGTCTCTTTCCATTCCCCCAGACCTCCGGCTCCCTGTGTGCCTGTCCTCGGAGACCAATCTGTCTAGCAGGACGACTTATGGACAATAAAGAAGCAGTGGAAATGCCTACTTTCTGGAATGTAAGGTGACACTGCAGAGCCTACAGAAGTTTGAAAGAGAACAAAAAGCACATTGTGAACCACGTTAGGACAGTGAGTTTGGTGGCTTAGATCCAGTGGACAGAATCCTGTAAAACACAACTCACCAAAACCCTCACAGAGAAAAAGAACACCTGAATGTCACCATAACAAACACCTTTCCACAGTAAAACCTCTGGAAATACACACTTGATGAATTCTATCAAACATCTAAAGAGGGAGGATTAACAATCTCAAACACACGTTTTTAGGAATGTCAACACTACTGTCATCCCAACAACAGATAAAGATCAAGCAGAAAGACAAATAAAGGCCAAAGTGTCTCATGAAAGTAAATGCAAAAGTACTTTTTTACGTACCTAAAAATTGAATCTCTCAGTATGTGATAAGCGAGAATGCATCCCATCCCGTTGCCCTCTCTCAGGGACACAAGACTGATTAAACCTCAAACATACTTTCCATTTTCTTTGAAAAAGAAATCAACTTCCCTGAGAAAGCATGCTAATAGGGGGCTGGTGGTTCTGTGAATTCATCAACTGAGCCAGGTGAGGCTCCCACACTGGCAAACTCGCTTCCGGCTCGCTAGGATGAGCCGTTGGAGAAGAATTTTGCCGCTCTTCCCTATATTCCTTTTCTAGAGTTCCCATAACAAAATACCACAGACTGGGGGCACTGACAGAGCAGAAATCTGTTTCTTCACTATTCTGGAGGCTGGAAGTCCCAGATCAAAGCATCAAAAGGCTTGCTTTCTCCTGAGGCCTCCGTCCCGGTTTGCAGATGGCCACCTCTTCGCTGTGTCCTCACGTGCTCTTCATCTGTGTGGACGCTTTCCTAGTCTCTGTGTGTGTTCAAACCACTTGTTTTTAGACAAGTCCCAGTCATGTTGGATTAATGTTCCTCCCTTATGACATCATTTTAACTTATTTACCTCCTTAGAGGCCCTATCTCCATCCAAATACAGTCTCCGGGGTGCGTGAAGCTTCAACATATGAATTTGGGAGAACACAGTTCAGTCCCTAACCCTCTCTTTCTGTTTCTTTCTCTGAGTCACAAACTTTATCACCAAGCCTTTCTCCATGGGCCTTCTGTTGATTTGAAAAGGTCTGATTATGGGTTTTTTTTTATGTTTTTTTTTTTTTTTGAGAGACAAAGAGAGACGGCATGAGTAGGGGAGGGGCAGGGAGAGAGGGAGACAGAATCTGAAGCAGGCTCCAGGCTCTGAGCTAACTGTCAGCACAGAGCCCAACACTGGGCTCAAACCCACAAACCATGAAATCATGACCTGAGCCGAAGCCAGACTCTTAACCAACTGAGCCACCCAGGCACCCCTGACTGCGGTTTCTTGATGTGAATGTTTTCTTACTTACTTCTGCTTTTCCCTATAGATTCTCTCTGCTACCTCTTAGACCGGTGGCTTAAGGTACAGGTCGACAAGCTTTTTCTTTAAAGAGCCATGGAGTGAAAACTTAGGCTGTGTGGCTAGTCAGCCTCTCAGTTTCACCATAAAGGTAGACATAGACAAGGCACAAATAAATGAGCATATCTGTGTTCCAACAGGACTGTATTTACAAAAACAGTCAGTGTGTTAGCTTTGGTCCACAGAACATCAATCCGATGGGGACTTTTCCTGGGGATTTTGCCCATGTACATTAATACTTCAGATAATAAAGAGTCCTGTAAGTTTATCCATTTTTCTCTGTACCAGGGTTTCTTGTATGTTCTGCTAGTGAGCTTTCCGCATCACGGCACAAGTCACCAACGGTCTGGCTACTGCCTATAAGCCAGGAAAAATACACGTTTAGCCTTCCTTTGTTTCATCTATTAAAATTCCAACTTTGCTGCATGAATTACGGAGCATTGCTCTGAAGCGTCCTCACCGATGGCAGTAATCTGTGTGTCGTATGCTGGGGTCCCAACAGAGGCTGTCACTCTACATCACCTAATTACAAAGACAAGGAGCAGGAAAGTGTCCTGATGTGGTCATTCTTCCCATATGTTCTCTACCCTCTGATCTATCGGATGGGGCCCTCTCTGACCGCCCTAAGGTTCCTCTCCACCTCCTACTTTAAGACCAGCCCCAACCTGCATAAAAACAGCAACCTAAAGCCTTGAAAAGAAGCAGTGAACACCCACTGGTGTTTATGGACCTCCCTCCATGAAAATCCCCCACGCTTTCCCATGACTTACTCATGTACTGGGAGAGTGTTCAGATGGTCTCAAATCTAGACTTTAGTTAACCACTTTATGACTATGGGTTGGATTAAAATAATCAGTTTTCTTCTCATTAGATGACCTCAGATCGTCTATCAACACCAGCTGCTTTTTGAGACCTTAGTCATGACTTCATCTTACCTGCAAATCACCTGGTGGGTTATAGCCATAGTGTCAGCTGATTGGTGCTATTTATTTGCTATCTCAGGGTTTCCGGTACTCTGGAATCATCCACTGTCTTTCATGGAAAAAAACCATTGTGGAACAAAAGGTTAATCAGGCCCATTTCAGTCCAGAGGTTCAGTGTCCATCCAGAATTTGCAAAGGCTTCAATGCTGTCATGATATGAGCTTCCTACCCGCCTGTGTCTATGCATGAATAATGCAGAAAGTATGAGTAACCGTTAATTTAATCAGCAAGACAAAATGGTCTGGTCATAGTTGAGAGAACAACTTCCTTACTATGTATCTAAGGAAGGAGTCACATATTCATAACCTTCCCCCTCCGTGGAGCTCGAGGTGCCCCAGTGTTAACTTGGGAAATGCTTCAGTCACTATTTAAACCAAGACTGATTTTATAGCAGGCCTGTCTGTACTTATATCCAGGGATCCAGTCATGTGCCTTGTAGAGATGGACGCCTCTTTCAACATCTCCTCCTAGGACTCTGAAAACAGGAAATGAGGATAAGTGGCCCAAAGACTCATCTTACCCCTCTTACATTTGAACATCATTGGAGGGAACATAATTTCTAATGACCCACGTGTAAGTCTGTTGGATAACAAAGTTCTAATATCAGAATTCCTTCCATCTATTGAAATTCGTAAAAATATATATATAATATTTTTGCTCTAATTTTTCATTTTGATTAAGTATTTACAGGAAGGAAACAGTTTATTTTCTCTGACTAATGAAATCGAAAGCTAAGAACAAGGGAGGGAGGAGTCTCAGATGTTTCATAACCTCTGGGAGACAGCACAGTGCGAGGAAACCAAAACCAGTGAAGTTGTAAGTGATTCTACCCAGTGCCATTTTTTGCTTTTGCTTGTTATCTTTCAAAGCATTTCTTTTTCCTGTGCCCTTCAGGAGATTATAGCAGCTTGCAGTTGAGTCTCTAAGGGTTTTGCTGATTTATCTTTTTCCTCAAACAAAATAAGCAGTGATTCCTGCATTTCCAGAGAAGATCTCAAGATCTGGACTTCTGGGGAATTTCAACAAGGTGAGGCCTGTGGGCTTTCTGTTTAGAGATGTGGGCACCTATTGGCTGAGCAGGAAACAATCAGACAGGTTTCGTTATAAAGAATTGGGGGTAGGGTGGGGTGTGTGCTAGTATCAACTATAGTCAGAAAAATGAAAACAGTAGCTTGATTCTATATTTTTTAAGTTTATTTATGTATTTTGAGAGAAGAGAGACAGTGAGAGCAGGGGAGGAGCAGACAGGGAGGGATGGAGAGAGAATCCCAGGCAGGCTGCGTGCTGTCAGCTCAGAGCCCAAAGTGAGGCTCGAACTCATGAACCATGAGCTGATGACCTGAGCTAAAATCAAGAATCAGGCACTTAACCACCTGAACCATGCAGGCACCCCCAACAGTAGCTTGATTCTAATCTTTTACAGCTTAGAGAAGAAACAGACATTCTATTCCACCACATCTAAAGCTTGAACAAGGGAGATAGATATTGACTATAGAAGATATTAAATTTTATTCCCTAGATGACTATTGCCATGAGTTATATTTAGAGAAAGTATTCACTCTTCTTCCCTGGAATGTGCACAGGACACGTGGTGATGGTGGCAGGGTCCTGGGAAAGTCAAGATAGGGGCACAAGGAGGAAAATACCATAACATAATATTAAGTAAAACACATCTGGAGTTAAAGTTGATTGTATGGTATTATCCTAATGTTAGAAAATACACACACACAGAGCAGAAAAATTTCATTTCCACAGACACAGTTATGCAAAAACATGGCTTCTTTACCTCTCTTAGACAGTTGAATTTTTATCTTCTACCCCAAGGCCACTTTTTCAGTTCCTTTTAGTATTTCTTTCTGCCTTCCTCAAAACTGCTGATTTTTTTCTAGTGGCAAGACGCAGGGGAGAGGAAGGGAGTCAGTTATAGTTAGATCTCTGCTGCCCACTTTCAGAATTGTTGAGCAACTTTCTGCATGGCCTGTTATAATAATATTTATTGCACTTGCTCTTAATTAGAGTGTGAGATTTTTAATGCTGACTTCAGAATTAGGGGTATGTTAGATAAACCTCGTTAATTACATTTATTAATTGTGTTGGTCATATTTCCTAAATTTTTACTGATTTTTTAAAATTGTATTTAGTAATTGAGAGATGTTCTAAAACCACCTACCATCAAATTGTGAGGTTTCTGTCCTGCACTTCTCTCAGATTTATATATACAATAATATGATGTATATTACACATGCAACTATGAATATATGTACACACGTATATAAAGTGTGTGTGGATCTGTGGAAAGAAACATATGACATAATAGTACAAATATAATTTTTATATTATTATATGTGAATCATGTTATAAAATAAATTACCTGATATTTATAGCATTATAAAGGAATATAATGTAACGGAAGTAATACGTGTTCTCTATTAGCAGGTAAATACATGATCACAGCAGTTTTATTTCCCTGGGATGCCAGCTCTGTCATTGCATTGTGCTCTGATGATACTTTTTGTCTTCAGATGTATTTAAAGCTACGCTAAGATAGATAACCTGGCTTTCATTTGGTGATTCGCCACATGATAAGACATTTTTCTCTTATTTCCCCACCTTTAAGTGATCTTTTGTTAACAATATATTGGCAGGTTGCATAAATGCAGTTTGACTAAAGTTGTCACTTAACTTATTGGGGCCATTTCTGTGTGTTCTGATCATTAGGGGATACAGTTTGGTATCTGCTATGCTCATTTCTGTTTATGACACTTCTGAAATCTCCTTTCTCGTGCTTCTGTTTTTACTTATACCTTTATCTCACCCTTAAGACAAATACATTAGTGAATGGCCTCATTGGTTTTCCTTCCTTCCCCCACCCTGTCTATGCGCTTCCTGTCTCTCTTGTCTTCATCTCCTTGCATGGCAGAGGCACACCTTGTCTAGGTGGTTTCCCACTCTTCCTTTCCATCTGGCTTGCAGTAGTTCTGGGCAATATGTGTTATTTTTATTATTGAATATTACTTCCAATAGAGATTTCCCGATAGCCCTTTGTCTTGTAAGGCCTTGAATATCGGAGAACAGTTTCTGAGGCCCCCACATTTGAGTATCAGTTTGGCTAGCTTAGAATTTTACTCTCAAAATTATTCTGTCTTTCCTCTATGTAGACAGTACCTCTTTTGATACCCTTGGGGCCGCATATGTTTTGAAATTCACAATTGGGACATTTCCCAAGGCTATTTAGTGTACCTACTTCAAACACTGTAGTTGGTTGGGTGTCTGACTTCGGCTCAGGTCATGATCTCATGGTTTGTGAGTTCGAGCCCCACATGGGGCTCTTTGCTGTCAGCACAGAGTCTGCCTCACATCCTCTGCCCCGCTTTCTCTGGCCCCTCCCCTGTCCATACTCTCTTTCTCTCTCTCTCTCTCTCTCTCTCTCTCTCTCTCTCTCTCTCTCAAAAACAAATGAACATTAAAAAAAGAAACAAACAGGAAACAAAAATAAATACTGTGATACTAGAAACCCTAGAGGGGTCTGGATGACTACTCTAAAATCAAACACACTAATATTATGGCAATAAAATATGTATGTTCATATCTGAGAGGAATAAATAAAGATTACACAGCCTCCTGTCACCTTGTATCTTCTTATATTTTATTTTGTAAATGAATTATGTTGTCACACTCATACATACCACACAGCACAAAAATTGCACCTTAAACAATATTCAGTTTCAAACTAGGTATGGAATTTGGACAAGTACTATTTTGAAAATCACCCTATTTTCCTGCGGTGGACAGCTTTGCTGTTGAGCGCTAGATTCAGTCTGCCCCTTGAATCCTTACAGGTAATCTCCTCTTTATTTCTGGAAGCTTGCAGCGTTTTTACTTTGTGGGTTAATAATCTTCAGTTCTGCTGTAATACATCTTGTGGATTTATCCTTCAGTCTGTGGGCCTGAGCAACCTGAGGATCTCACGCTCTCTCAGGAAGGAATAGCTCACAGCCCCAGGGATTTGAGCACGCTAATTATACAAAAGCTACATAAATGAATTGATGAATTTAAACAGAAAAGGGGAATCCATACCGTGTGCTGAGCGTCAGAAGGGAAGTACTCGGGAGGTGCTCATGAGGCCTAGAGAAGTGACCCTCCGTCCAACACGGGGCTCCGGTGGCTTTCAGAAAACAAAGCCTCAGCAGAGTCCTGAAGGCTCTGAGGAGGTGGTCAGAGGAAGAAAGGAGATCAGCCTGCCAGGCAGCATGGAGGGACTTGCAAAGTCCTGATGCATGAAAAGGCGAGGCCCTGACACACGAAAAGGTGGGAGGTATTGTACATTTCCGGAGAATAAGCCATAAGAATTACAAAAGGTAAGATGTAAAAAAGATGAAGATTATTCAAGGCTTTCCAAGCCAGGGTGAGGAGCAAGAAAATTTTCAAAAACAAAGTAGGGAATTCTTGGAGGCAGTCAAGTGGGACAGAACCATAACTGGATAGAGGGGCATCTAGCTCTCCAAAAGAACTGTTAACAGGAATTCAGCCTAGAAAGGTAAAATCAAGCAACTGCTAAATAATTGTGCCAAGTAAGTGCTACATTCTTGCTCCAGCAAGAGTGTAGAACTCCAGCAAAAGGACAGCCAAATGGTCCCAGAGAGTAAATGCTGTGATTGTGCATGAGGAAGCAGGTAGAAGACCAGCAGGGGACAAGAGCACAGAGGACACAGAGGACATGCCCAAGCCTCAGGGAGAGAAGACACTACTAGGACTGACTAAGAGAAGGCAGGTGGACAGGGGTGGGTCCTTGGCATGGAAACGAGTGCCCTGGTGATGGGGACAGTCACAGAGGGTAAGAGGCTGTGGTCCACTTGGCCACCAGAGAGGGTGGCAGGGTCAGAAGACAGCAGGCAGGCCTCCAGGGAGAGAGAGCAGCCCCAGTAGAGGATGGCCACCAGGAGCAGGTGCCCTGACATCGCACAGCCCACACTCCCCAACTACCTCTTTCCAGACCTCCTGCCACCACACTGCCCTGACCCATCACAACTGTCATTATTAAATGAAACGACCTTCTTAGAGGCGCCTGGGTGACTCAGTCCGTTAAGCCTCCGGCTTCGGCTCACATCTCATGGTCATGGGTTCGAGCCCTGCATCAGGCTCTGTGCTGACAGCTAGCTCAGAGCCTGGAGCCTGCTTCTGGTTCTGTGTTTCCATCTCTCTCTGCCCCTCCCCCTCTCATGCTCTGTCTCTCTCTGTATCAAAAATAAATAAAACATTAAAAAAAATTAAAAGAAAAAGACCTTCTTAAAAGTTCTAAATGCAGCACAGTGACACACCTGGCTTTGTCACACACACTCAAGAACAACACTTAGACATGGGGCACTTACACACATAGACACAACCAAGCTTTTAGTGGTCCAGATGAGGATATAATGTCCTACGGTATTTTCCACCTGCAGGCTCAGCCAGACCTTGAGAGATGGAGAAGGAATGCAAGAAAATTCTTCTGCTGAAAGGGCTGCAGCCCCTCAATGATGATCAGTTTAGCATGGTGAAGTCTCTGATGGATTCTGATTTGGGACTGACTCCAAAAATGAAAGAAGAGTATACCAAGGTCAAGATTGCTGACCTGATGCAAAAGAAATTCCGGGGGATTACCTGTGTGGACAAACTCTTGGAGCTGCTGAAAGACATAGAAGGACTTGAAGACACTGTGAAAACTATTAAAACTGAGAGGAGAAAAGGTAATGGAGAGGAGCCCTCACGGTCCGTGTGCACGTCTTCTGTGTCGGCAGAGCCCTGGTGCAGGTGTAGCTGGGAGACCCCTTTCCCAATTTACAACTCAGTTGCCCAGATGAGGTGGCCCTTCAAGCTCCAACAGATTGACAAGTTAGACAATTCCTTTCCTAAAAGGGGGCCATCCAAATTACAGGGTGCATTTTAGGCATGTGGGTAAAGGAAAGGGCAGAAGGAGTTAACAAGAAAGGCTGAGGTTTCCCCATGTTAGAAAGAGGGTGGTGGTAATGGAGGAGGGCGTTTGTGAGGAAGAGCACTGGGTGTTATAAGGAAACCAATTTGACAATAACCTATTAGAAAATTAATTAATTAATTAAAATTTAAAAAAATAAAAGTTTGTGGAATTCACCTGTAAAAAAAAAAGAAAAAAGAAAGGTTACAGGATGACAGAACAAAATTAGGAAAAATTGTGACTTTGAAAAATACTGAAATTGGTTTATATAGTGCTTTCTTACAGGATTTGTTCCATCATTACTATATTCCCTAACAGCAAATGTGAGGCAGTGCTTAAAGAAAACCTTATCTCTCATAAATGTAAAAAAATGCCTCGTATAAACCACTGGATCATAAAAACATATTTTACAAAGTCAAGTATCACCAGTTTATCACATCACTAATTAGATCAGATTTCCTTTCTCTGGTTGCTGTAATTCAGATAGATTTTCTATAGGAGTTAACCCACCACTGATGTTATGAAAACTTAAGACTCTTAAAAGGAAAATATAGGATAAAAGGGTTGGAAAAGGGTTTGACTGAGGGACCCGTGAGTCTGGATGATAGCGAAGCGCACTTGTGGCTTGTGGGCTGCAGCCTGCACCCGTGTCCCAGCTGGCTGGCTGATGGATGCAGCAGAGGCAGCAGACCCACATGCAGGAGCTCAGAGGAAATAGCATTGAACGTGATGCAGTTGCCCTAGACCAGCTCCTTTGGACTTATCGTGTTCTCTTTACTGCCTCAGTTATGAAGAAATACAAAGTACAAGGACCAGCTCCGACGAGAAGAAGATGGCAGGAGGCATCCAGTACCAGCGAATCACCATCCACCGTGAACGAAGCTTCAGAATCAGTGGGTGATACACTTGCGACGCAGGTAGGATGCTCAAGGTCCTGGTGAAGGAGCTTCCACTGTGGCCTTTCCACTAATTACCTTCGTAGGAACACTTAGTTCTTTCTTCATTTCTCAACCTGCAAATAGAAGAACTGAGAAAAAAAGGGATTCCAAGGGCAGAATGAAAACGAGGTTTGGAGTCAACAAACCCATAGTTAGCGATCACCCTCCTGTAGTTGGCAATCACCCACTACGGTTCAGAGCTGTGTTCACTATAATCTGTGTGTGTGACTCCCTGGGAAGGAGATATGGAGTCATTACCCCCCTCTTTACATGTGGGATAAGAGGAAGTCTCACTAGGAAAGCAGCTCACTGAAGAGGAAAAATTCCATTCTAGATTTTCCAAATCCTGGTGCAGCATCCTTCAGGCCACAGGGAGGAAGGGGAATTCCCAGCTGTTGTGTGAAACACCCTTCAGTGTGGGCTGCGTGCCTCCCTGTCATCTCTCAGAGGATGGGCCCCATGGAGTCCCTGGAGTCCTGAAACAGAAGTTTTAGTATACTTGGAATCTAGTAATAAAAAATGGATTGGCTTAGTAGTAATGATGTTTTATCTAATAGTGAAAAGCATTACCCAGAGGGTTGGGATCTACTTTCAGAGAAGGAAAAAGAAAACCACCAACAATGATAAATCTAAGACGATGCATGAATGGAACCAGCTTCCTGAACATTCAGGAACAGGTGCACAGTCATCTGGGAGCGTCCCTCAGCCTCCTCAGATGCCTCCACCAGCCCCAGGCTCCAGTTCCGCGACCAAGGTACCGTCTTGCTCTTCCCCATATGTGTACCCGTCTCTACAACATAGTACAGGAGTCATCACCACCTGTAAAGAGCTTCTCAGTAGTTCCCTCCTATGTATAATTTCCTAACATAACTATAATCACGCATTAGTTTACCAAATGCAGATAATGAGATTCCAGTGCAGTAGAACTTTGCTATTTGAAAGTATGCATTTTGAAGTAATTCCTGATGTCAAGAGGGTTACTGACTTGGTGCAGGAGTAGGGGTAGGAGATGGTCAGACCATGAAAGATGCACATGGGAGGATGAATCCCCTGCATTCCTGTCTGCTTTTGTCCCTTTCCCCTTGGCTTACTGACCATACTTCTGCATTCATTTCCAGGTTCAGGGCTCTCTCCCACTTCAGATGTGTAGACATAAGCTATTTCTGCGGCTGGGAATTCATTACTCCTGTCTTTTCACCGACCCAGATACAGCCACCTTCAGACTCCAGCCTGACTCCCTTCCCCCCAGCAAGTCCTCACTGATGTGCCCCCAACAACATATCACATCTTCCCACTTCTGGCTGTCACAGGTCCTTTGATACTTTTTCCAGAATTTATCACTTTAATGAGTGTAAGTTCTCCTTTTATGGGACAATAACCTCAAATTACAGGGAAAGACCAGACAAGGTGGAGAGGTGAGTGCACACGTGAGCATCCACTCCCTCCTAGCTGGCCCCTGTCCCATCCTGACATGACATGGTGGTTGCCTACGCTCAGGGGTACAATGTCCATTCTATGGAAAATACACAGGCAACCTGAGGAATGGGCAAGGCAGCAGTTAAATCACAATTCTTTAATGTAGTCTATCACCCAAGTCCCAAGCTGCCCTCTGACCCGGGTTGTATCCTGACCCCCAACACACACATGGCACTTGAGGACAAACTCCCTAAATACATGTTTCTTAAGTTGTGTGTTGTGGACCCTGCTATTGTTAGCACCCCTAACTCATAGCCCCTACACAGCCTCTCCAGGATGTACCCATGGGATGGAGCTAGCGACCTGTGCCTGTTTGACTCGAGGCCCAGATGGCCACGATGTGTCCTTAACAAGGCACTGAAACCTCAGCTACTGTCTCTCTGCTATGACAATGACATATGTGCACATCTCAAGATAACTCTACTCTGACCATGCACACTGGCTTGGAAGTGACACTTTCGAAGTCCCCAACTGCTTATATATGGACATGGTCATTTCTATTCTGAGACAATCCCTACTCTGCCCTGAAAACTTTTGGAGAACAGGGACCCCAGGAAGGCTCACCTGCCCGTTTAGCCTCTTTCACCTAAACACACCATGTAATCACTTCTTCGCTGGGGTCCAGCCACCTGCACAGGAAGCCTGCAAAAAATGTGTCCACCATTCAGTCTTTGCCTCATTAAGTGAGCAGGAAAACCTTACTCTGATTCATCACTGGGTCTCCCACTGATTCTCTTCAAGTTCAGGTTCTGGTCATTTTCTTTCCTCAAAACCAGATTCAGACCAGTATTAACTTTGATTCCTGTTGTTATGTGTCTCCAGAAGCAAACAGCTCAACATAAGATGTTTTAAGGACTAGACAGGGTGAAAAAGGAAATGTCTGGAAAGGGAAAAAAAAGTAACTATTATTTTAAAATATTATCCAATCAAAAAGAATATTTTTGGCATCAGGTGCACCTAGGTGGCTCAATCAGTGGAGCATTCAGCTCTTGGTCTCTGCTTGGGTCATGATCTCACAGTCCCTAAGATCAAACCCTGCTTTGGACTCTGGGCTGAGAGTGAAGAGTCAACTTAAGATTCACTGTCTCCCTATCTCTCTGCTCCTGCCCAACTTGCTCTTTTGCTCTCTCTCTCTCTCTCTCTCTCTCTCGCTCTCGCTCTCTCTCCCTCTCTTTTACTTTCTCAGTCTCTCGCTCTCAAAGTGAATAGATAAACTTGAAAAAATATTTACAACATCTAAATGCACTGTTATGATAGAAGCTTTCACTTTAACTGATTTTGAGAGAATATCAAGATGCTCCTGTCATTGAGATAATTGCTATCTGTGGCAGAAGTGAAGAAAAACTTCTTTATTAAAGTATTTCCATACCATCAGGAGGGACACACATACACCATGAAGCTTCTGCAGATCACAGTGGTAATGAAAATTCTCTGGGTGGTTCATGAAACAGCAACGACCATATTGATATCTCTGTGCATTGACCACCTAGTGGTATTGGATCTAAAGCCTATGTGCTCTGTGTCCATGATCTCACTTTGTCTTTATAACAGCATCCATTACTTATGACTCAGGTTGCTATTGTTAGCCCCATTCTGCTCATGAGAAACTGATGTTCATGGAGGTTAAACACATACTGTGAAGGTCACACAGAAAATGAGTGTTAGGGCACTAACACCTGAGCACTTTGTGGGCACAAAGAGAATCCATGTACATGTGCGGATGTTACAATATTTCTTAAATGCTTTAAAAACATATAAATAGAAAGTGTAATGGGAGGATTTGCTTCCACAGCCAAGGCTCTGTAACTCTTTGAAAGAGGAATGAGATGTGGAGGGTGGTCGAGGGTGTTCTGATCAGGAAGCTGCCTGACAGAGTCAGGAATTTCCATAACTCCCTCATCTACAACTTTGTCAATAAGCCATACCTGATGAACTAGTCAAATGATGCTAAGAGTGGTAAGAATGGTAGCAAATGCATATTTGATGCAGAATGGTATTCATTCCTTTGGTTAGTAATGGTAACGGGAGTCCAAACAAATGATGTTAAAGATCTTCCTACATTTCCTGCAACAATCACAAAAATCCAGGTACTGGGAAAGCCTGGGTGAAATCTTTATTGCGTTAGTCTGTCCTTGAGATCCCTTAAGGATTTGGCTGCTGGGTGCGGAATCCTACCTCTGGAATTATGAACCGGGGGAATCTCAGATTGATAAACAAAGCATTCACAGGTGATGGACACCTGAAAAACAGGTGATAGGAACAAATTTGCTTCTTCACCAAAGTACAGGACAGTAAACCAAAAAAATATCTTGATTAATAAAATATTCCTAAGTGCAGGCAAAGTCATTCTGAGACCTGCTTCCAATGGAGCCCGGCAGGGTTTTCTACCAGTCCCCACCCCACTTGTTGTCCTGAGGAACTTGACATAAGACCCTTTGAAGCATAGGAAACCTAGAATTGCATAACTTTCCAATGAAATTTTAATCATCTGTTTTGTTAAAATTTGCAGGGGGATGTTTGTAATCCTGGTTGGGGTCCAAGCTGGGGAGCGGATGAGGGTATCATAAATTTGCTAGTATTCCAGAGTGAAGATCCTGGTGTGTGTGTGTGTGTGTGTGTGTGTGTGTGCGTGTGTGTGTGTGAGAGAGAGAGAAACAGAGAGATAAAGAGAGAGATACAGAGAGAGATATATATAGAGAGAGTGAACGACAGAGACAGACAGACAAAGAGGTAGGAGGGAAGGGAGAGGAGAATGAGCAGGAGGGTCCAAGTGACAGAGAGAAAGAGAGAGCAAAAGAGAGATTGTGGCTTATCAGATATTAAAAACTATTAACCAGGGGGTTAAAATACTTTCAGAAAAGGAAAGCACAAACCAAAAAACCTGCACAACCTGTGATGATGCCGCCAATGCAGGGATGGAGTCAGCTTGGACAACCCTCAGTAACAGGTGCACTGTCACCTGGGAGCATCCCTCAGTCTCCTCCACCAACCCCAAGCTGCAGTTCGTCGACCAAGGTACCATCTTGTTCTTCCCCATACTTGTACCTCTCTCTACAATGTAGTACAGGAATCATCATGACCTGTAAGAACTTCTCAGTAATTCCCTACGATGTATAATTTCCCAACATGACAATAAGAACAGCCACAGTCTCTCTGCCATGACAATCACATATGTGCACGTCTCAAGATAAGTCGACTTTTGCCAAGTAGATGGCTTGGAAGCGACACGTTTTAACTCCCTTTCACCTCAACAGGTGACTCGTTCCACAAATGACTCCCATGAGAATTTCTACCCCTAGGAGAATAGATCTGCTGCTCTGAACCCTCCATGGTGCACAGGGACCCCACGGAGGCTCATCTGCTCCCAAGCCTCTTTCACATAAACACACCATGCAGTGCATCTTCTCTGGGGTTCAGCCCCAGTACAAGAGCAAAGTGGGTGTCTGGTTGGTCAGTCTTTTCTTCATTACATGAGCACAAAAATCTTGCTCTGATTCATCATGGGGTCTCCAATGATTTTCTGTATGGGTGGGAGCTGTTCATTTTTGGCCCCACATCCTGGTATAGACCAGTTTCACTGTAGATTCCTAGAGCTACATCTCATCTAAAGCAAACAGATCAGATCATCATGTTTAGAAGAAGGCAGAGTGACGAAGAAAAAATCTGTGAGGGAAGGCAATCAATTATTGTTTTTAATATTATCAACTGAAAAAGAGTGTTTATAGCATCTAAATACTACTGCTGTGATAGAAGCTATCACTTTACCTGATTTTGAGAGAATATCAAGATGCTCTTCTCATGGAGATAAGTTGCTACCTGTGGCAGAAATGAATGAGAAGCTTTCTTACTAAAAGATTTCCCATGTCATCAGGAGGGACACACATACCACATGAAGCTTCTACAGTCAGAACAGTGATGCACTAAGGTCTGTATCAAAGATCGACTTTCATCTTTATAGAAGCATTAATTATTTCTCACTCAGGGTTCGAAAACATATGAATAAACAGTGTCATGGGTGGACTTGTTTCCACAGGCTCTGTAGCTCTTCAAAAGAGGACTGAGGTGTGTGTGGGGGTGGCCCAGGGGGTTCCGAATAGGAAGCTGCCTGACAGAGGCAGGTATTCCAGAAGCTCCCACGTCTACAACTTTGTCAACAAGCCACACCTGATGAACTAGTCAAATGCAT
>PJEM01018010.1:0-20054 GCA_004023845.1 Helogale parvula
AGGCAAGTCCGCAGGGGCGGAGAGCGTGGGGTGGGGGGGTGGGGGTGGAGGTGGAGGGGTGGAGGGGCAGGAGAGTCTGGGGGGTGGGGAAAGGCTGTGAGCTGCTTTGGAGGAGGCTCAGTAACATGGAGATGAAGGAAGGGGTGAGGCCCTGAACTTGGACGGGAAGAGGGGAGCTAGCTGTTGGAGGGCTGTCACTGAGGTCACCGCACTGAGGAAGTCATTTGCAGACCTGTGATCAAATGTCAAGGTGGAACATGAATCTGAGAGACGCTCTTCTTCAGCGCCTCCTGGTGACTAATGACATTTTCTTTATCACAAATCTGCTAATTGAGAAGGGGAAAATGAATGTCAGCTCAACGCGAGTCTATCACAAATTAACCCTTGACTAACAACCCTGGCTGGAATGAGATTTTTCCTTCCCCAAAGTTTCAAGCTAAGCCAACACCTCCCAGAGGAGCAACAGGGATGCGGTCTTCTGTCCGTGTCCCAGAAGACTGCTTCTTCCACCAGCATGGGGTAGAAAAAGATGGAAGGTGGCATGACCAGAGATTGGCTGGCCCTTGACCGTCCTGCTGCCTGGACCCAAGTACGGTGAGATGAGGGGAGGAGCAGTCCCTTCTCCGGGGCTATTAATTAGCCATTGGCCTTGCCAACACAACAAAATGGCGCCCTCTGTGAGCCTTGCAGCATCTGTTTTAGAATCGTCTGGGGTGTGCTGCTGAAAGTCCTCTTCTGGGCCCCATCTTCTGCTTTCTGAGAAGAACACTTCATTGGAGCTTTGGGATCTGTTGTGTGTGTGTGTGTGTGTGTGTGTGTGTGTGTGTGTGTGTGTGTGTGTTTAAGCTGTGGAAGTGGTGCTCTGGGGCACACCTTGTCCCTGAATCTTCCCTCTTGCTCTGTGTCCTTCGGCTGGCTCACTCTGGCACAGGTTCTCGGAGCAGCTTTGCAACACCACGGGGCATGGCCCGCGAGGTCGGATCTTCTCACTGAACCCGGGGTGGGGGCCTTGTCCCCATGCCCATCCTCACTGTTAGGGTAAGACTTGTAGCCAGCATTTCCTGACTGCTTGGGAGGTGGGGGTGAGGAGTCTGGGGTGCCCACAGATGGGGGTGAGGAGTTTAGCCCCACAGACCAGGCCTCGGACCTACCTGGCGCCTTTACGTGAGATAATCACACGAGGTAATCATGGGCGTGGAGGCCATGGAGAGACATGAGCTGCTTCCCTGCAGTGGCCATATGGGTGGTCCCGGCAGCTCACGCCTGCACTGAGAATCTCGCTAGGTCTGCTGGGAAATCCTCTGCCCCACAAGACTGCTTGTTTTTGACTAGAGAAGAGAGGTGTTTGCTGATGTATTCTTTAGACTTCTCCAGGGAAACAGAACCAATAGAACAATAGAATCTATATATCTATAGTTATAAATATAGATTCTGTCTATCTGTCTATCCATCCATCTATCATCTATCTGTCAAGATTTTAAGGAATTCCTTCATGGAACGATGGTGGGGGCTGGCAAGTCCCAAATCTGTTATAGGGCAAGTGGCATATTGGAAATTCAGATTAAAGGTGATATTGCAGTCTTGAGTGTGAAGGCTGGAAAACAGACTGAATTTCTGTGTTGTAGTTTGGAGGCCAAATTCCTTCTCTGAGATACGGGTCTTTGCTCTCAATGTCTTCAGCTGATTAGATGAGGCCCACTGCATTATGGAGGGGAACTGCTTTACTCAGTTTACTGACTGCAATGTTAATCTCATCCAAAATGCACTCCTACTGCAACATCTCGACTAGTGTGTGACCAAACAACTGGACACAATAATCTAGCCAAGTTGATCCATAAAATTAATCATCACAGCTTGTTTGCATTTACTTTTTTTTTTTTTTTTTAAATCTCCAGCTCCTTCCAAGCCCTGGATAGAAAAAAAAATGGCTACTCTATAGGAAAGAGTTTAAAATGAAATCCAAAAGTGAAATCAATCTGCTGCCCCAATTCTGGTCAGAGTGGAAGAAAAGAGCCACTGAAAGCTGGTGGCCGTGGCTCCAGAGGGAGCACGTTCTTGCTGCCGTCTGGGCTCTGCAGTGAGCTGGAGAGTCTCTGTGCCTCATTCCGTCCCAGAACAAGCAGTTTTTCTCTCCTTTGGTGCCAGAAGGGCTGATGAGTACATCTCTCCGAGGTGATGAAGGGAAAGCTTGGACTGCGAGTTGTTCCAAGAATCTGAAGCTCTTGGTCCTGGAATCTGTCTCCGCTTCGTGCTCTGAGAGATTAGCACGTTTTCTGAAAGTGGAGTGCAATCTCTGCGAATTCAATCAAGGTACATATTTTTGTGTGTGAGCTGCACGGAATCGCGCTTAGCAATTGGCCGCCTCTTCCAGTGAAAGCCTGTCTCTTGGCGGGAAGGGGCTGGCTGGAAAGTGCTCTTAGGGTTGGGGCAGAAGGTTTAAGCTGCTGCTTCTCTGAAATCGGGTCCTGTTGTCTGAGCTGCTGGTCTGGATAGGAAAGAAATCAGACTTTCTAAAAAATGTCATTTTTTCCCTTGCTATGTGATAGCTGTGGATTTAGGGCGGGATTGCCTGAGGTTTTTGCGAAAACATAAACGTGTGGTTTCGTGGCATGGCAGATAGGGAACATGTGCTACTGCCGTTCTGAGGCCTCTGGGGCTGTTTGTGAGACCACGAGTTTCCCAGTGATCATTAATCCCTTTTCTGGGGGCTGACATTTCTTTGGACTGTTCCTTTCCTTTCTAAGGCAGTGGAATACGCCAAAGGGGCAAACAAGAACTAACTTCTCTGATGAGAGTGTTACCACTTCACAGCTACTGCCCCCTTCGGTTCTCACCACTGTGATGTGACTACCAATGTGCATTGACGTCCCCATTTTATTGATGAGAAAACTGAGGATACAGCACTAGCTTCCGGACCCACCTCTTTGACGTCATGCTTCTTAGTGGTTACTGCTGCATTCTAGTTTCATTAGGAAGAAACCTGCACACCTCAAGAAAAAGATTTTGTCCCAACGGCTTGGCTGACTGTGCTGCAGGGTCCCAGTTAACTGTAGCATAGTTTTGCGATGACTTCCTACTTCCTGCTCAGCTATCAGGGCACTTCCTGCCTGGCTGTCTCCGAAGTTGCTGGGTGAATCGCATCAGCACAAAGAAAGGGCTGAGTTCTCTGACGCATCCTAGCTCCTGACATGGTTCGGTGAACAACATGGGAAAGCAAATAACAAGAATTATTTAGTACTGTGTGCAAAGAAACGGCCGTATGGCTCAGGTAGGAGCCTCAGCTAATGGCCAGGCTTGTTAGGAGACTAATCCCCTGGGGAGATGAGCCTTCCAAACATGATGTTCTTTTCCTTCACTGCATTACAGAAAATTTGGAAAGTATAGATAAAAAATAACATCGGCCATAATTACATCATCCAAAGGATGTCAGCATCTTGAGGTTATTGCTGGCGGTGCTGAAGCTGGCAGGTCCCAGGTCTCGAGCGCCAAATGAAGGCATTTATTCCCCATTTCAGTGGGGAATATATGTCACCGTGTAGTGACATCACATTGGCAGCCTGAAATCCGCCACGGTGGGAATATTTACATCCCAGTAATTGACATGTTATAAACTAGGTTTTTTGCTTGCTTTACACTTATCAGTACTCACCTGGTTATTGTCCTCATGGTTTTCCCTATGTTTTAAGCACACCATAACTAATTTTTAATTTAACATAGCAACACAAACATTTCCTCCTGGTATTTAAAAAAAAGACTTAGAGCACCTTTTTCTTTTTAAATAGAAACAAAAGTCTTTATTGAATTGGTGCACTATAAATTACTTAATGGTTCAAATTATGGGGCGTATATATTGCTTTCAATTATTGGAAGTTGTGCCTCAGTGAGCATATTTATGCATTAAGTATCGTGTTCCAGAATAGACCTAGTGGGTAAACTGACATGACATTCTCCGGCTCCTGATGAGTGGGTCTCATGTTTCCCTGCAGCAGAGCGCCTACTGCTCTGAGTTTCAGTTTTGTCTCGCCTGCGGCCTTGCTCCCTAGCTCTTGAGTTCCTTGCAGTCAGTGACCTGTAGTTTGCTTCTTATTCTTGGTACCTGGTGCAGTGCTGGGCTTATGGAAAATGCTCACTAAAGAGTTATGAATCAAATAATGCCTCATTTATACCTAAAATGAGGTGGACCAATTTTCAGGGCTGCCTGCGTTTTCACCAAATCCTACAGGATGTTGAGAAAATCAATAAAGTCAGCAAAAAGAGGCAACTTACGCTAGGAGGTGAAAAATGTTATCTTGTTCCTGTGCTTGTTTGCAAAAGGGGAGTGCTGTCCGTGGAAAGTACAAGAAGATAAAAGAGCCCTGGTTGCCTCCGTGAATGCTCAGAGGAAAGTGGAGGTCTTGTAGCATTGAGGGGGGTGAGTGGAGCCAGCCCCAGGCCTCTCCAGGATGTCTTCCCTGATTTCTTCAGTAATCATTGAATACTTCTTTGATGCTTCAGTGTCTTTCCCAACAACTAGCATAGCTTCCACACAGGGCCCCATCCAGGAAACATGCCCGGTGGCCAGGAAAGACGCACCCCAGACCCTTGAGTGCTACCCGCTCGCAGCCTCTCTCTTAGCTGCTTTCTGCCCTTGGCCACGGTCCTATAGGTTTTTTTCTCAAACTTGCCCTTGACTTTGCCTCCTAGTTTTCCTGTACATGAGCCTCATAGGTCTCTATCACAACAGGGAGGATCCAATAGATCGGAGTTTGAATCCTGGTCTTGCTGTTTACTAGTTGTTTGACCTCTGTCAAGGTATTTGACGCTTGGGGGTCTCAGTTTTATTATCTGTAAAATAGCCCCATGATGATGAGAACACCCAATGTTCAGTGAAAGGAAGTATTACTGTTTTTATTGGCGAAGGACTTGGGGTCGCACTCGCCTTCTGATATTTTTCAACTTTGGCTCGCTTGCGTAGACGCTCCCAACATAGCCCCGTACCCTAGCTTCAGATCCAAACTTACCTTCCTCCCTCGAGGCTCCCCATCCAGCCTGCTTTTGTATCACACAGACCGTACCTTTGACATCTGGCGTTTTCATCCATGTGAGTTTAGCTTTGCAGCAAACACAGATGACCTGAGAGCAAGAACTGGGTTTTGCCCTGAAGAAGTGGATGTGGCCAGTGAGGGTCCAGGACTCATGCACTAACTGGGTTAAGAGATCTCCTTAAAGGAAGGCATTATACTCTCTTCTTCTTCAAATTATTTATTTATTTATTTAAAAATTTGTTTTTAACATTTATTTATTTTTGAGAGATAGAGAGTGTGTGTGATGGGGGAGGGGCAGAGAGAGAGGGAGACACAGAATCCGAAGCAGGCTCCAGGCTCTGAGCTGTCAGTACAGAGCCCAATGTGGGGCTTGAACCCACGAACCATGATATCATGCCCTGAGCCAAAGTCAGCCGCTTAACCAACTGAGTCCCCCAGGCGCCCCAGAGATTCCTAATGCAGTAGGATCCTGAGTCACAAATGGACTTTCCGAAGCTGGTGAAGGAACTCAGCAGAAGCCGTCTGAATGGAGATCCGCCCTGTGTTGAGATGTTGGGGTTTTCAAGGCGGTGAGCAGTCTGGGTGCCCTCCTTCCAGAATGGAGGCTAAAAACCAAGCTGATCATTCTTGGTGGCAACAGGCCAGGGTGAGGCGCCTAGCACAGAAACACTCTGAAAGTGGCAAGCTTGTGTCCCCTCTAGGGGCCACCATATCCCAGCCGCCCTCACTTGTAGCTGAAAGAATTAATGGGTCCGCCTGCAGAGCTCTGTGTCCCCAGTGTAAAATCTATTAGCCTTTGGGCTCCTCTTCTAAATCTCTTTATGGTCCGGCGGACTCCCGGGTTCTTGCAATGGGGCAGAAACTTGCAGAGCCCAAGCCCCTGCTTTCTTGAAAGGCGCATGGTGAAGCGTGGGGGTCTTCCATGCAGGGACGAAGGTGTCCCTGAGCCACCACGCTCCTTCGAGGGCAGTGGCAGTGCCGTCACGGGTGAGATTTCTGCCTGAGAACCCATCACATAACTGAAGCCTCCTTCTTCCACCGCTACGCTGGGCTGCACTACCTCCCGGCGTCTTGTGCGGCCTATTGGGACCACCTGTACGTGACACATTGGAAGTGGAGATCGGTCACTTGGGGAGTGGGGGTGGGGACACAGTTCTGTTTTTCCCCCCTCAGCGCATGAAATACATGGGCAGTTCCTGGGATCTGCTGCAAAACTGAGGAGGGGACGGGCGCCGGGCAGTTGAGTGGGTTAAGTGGTTCAGGTCATGATCTCACGGTTTGTGGGTTCGAGCCCCGCATCAGGCTCTGTGCTGACAGCTCGGAGCGTGGAGCCTGCTTCGGATTCTGTGTCTCCCTCTCTCTATCCCTCCGGCACTCATGCTCTGTCTCTCACAAAATAAATAAGCATTAAAAAAAATAAGAAAAAAACAGAAGGGGAAATGCAGAGGCATCTGGGCCTGGGGCGCGAGGCAGGGAGGAGTCAATGACAGTGTCCCAAACCCCGACGGGCACACAGCCTGGAGCATGCAGAGCCAGCATAGGGAGCGTCCACACCGCGTGGGAATCCTCAGGGCAGCCGGTCTCTCTGCCTGGTGCAGGAGTAGGAGCCTATCCCTGAAGTCCCGTGACTGTAGAACATGAGCCCTGCTGTGGTTCGGTGATGCTTCTTCTCCTGTTTCCAGCTTCAAGGGAAGTGCTGTGGGACGGCGGAATGCTGAAGGGACAGACGAGGACCCCTTCCCACCTGTGTGTCCCTCCCTGCCCACAGATGGTGGGAAGATCGTGCCGGGCTGGGACTCCTCCAGGGTGGACACCAGGCTCTTTCATCATAGCTTCCCAAGGCAGGGCCCTTGGAAGGCCATGTCTGCCCACGTGGGCCCTGGCAGTGCGTCCTCCTGGGCTATGAGTGGAGAAGGAGCCAGAATCCGCTCACTGGGGTCAGCAGGCCAGGCTCGGGCACCCCAGGGAGCCACCTCTAAGACTGAGACCCGAGCTGCCAGCCGGTCCTCTCTCCCTCCGCACAGATGAGAAAAATCAGGTCTGCAGCCTTTCGGGGTTGTACTGAGGAGGAAAAGAGACGGACTCTGTCACCGCCCTGCGCAGCGCCTGGGACAGGAAGAGGCACCCGGCAGTGGTTCGTGTGCTTCCCCCCTTCCGTCTCCCTCCTTCCCAAACTCCCTAAGTGTTCTGTCTCGGGAGGGGTGAACACAGCCCTGGGCTTCGAGAACCAGTGCCTCGATTTTCCTGCAGGACATGCCTCCGTCCAGCCCCCTCACCTTGAGTGCAGGCCTTCTGAGAGGCAGCACAGGGACTCCTCCAGGACATGGGCCCTGGCGCCACACCGCGTGTATTCTAAGTCCAGCTCTCCACCGATGAGCCGGGCAGGCACACTGCGCCTCTCCCTGTCCCTCTCCTTCTCTGTAAGGTGAGGGTACCAATGGTTTCTGCCTCCTTGGGTTGTTGTGGGGATCAGAGGAGATAAAAAATACTTGGGAAATAAGTCGCAAGACTATATAAGGGTGAGCTATTTCTTGCTCATCTGCGAACTAAGATGGCAATCATAATACCGACCGCGGCCACATGGATAAAACCAGGAGACGGAGCGAAGAGCCTGAACACACCTCTGGAACCTGCAGGGAACTGCGCGTACCTGAGCCGTTGTCACGCCGTCCTCGGAGCCTTCCCTGTGGTCCCTTGTTGACCTGCTTCTCCGGTGGAAATGACAACTCTGCTTTGTGTCCCCACAAACTTCTATTTTGGCATCTGTAACTCTGACTGGCATTTTTACTTACGTGCCTGACTCCTTGCTAGATCGCACACCCCTTGTGCCAAAGGAATACAGCCAATTCATTCCTGTATCCCCAGCGCCTAGCCAAGGGTGTGCAATAAATGTTCACGGAATGAATCTAGAACTTCGAGAGGACAGAGGTTGACCAGAAAGCCCTTGCCCCCAGCTCTGCACCTTTATAACTTATTGATATTTCTCTATTTTTTGGCAAGAAGGGGAATCTGATTAGATCGCTAACATATTAGTCTGGATATGGGTACAAAGCTGCTGTAACGAGCCTCTAGCATTGGCCTTGCTGGGATGTGAGTGGAGGCCCTGCTGTGGTGTGGTGAGGTTTTCTCTCCCATTTTCTGCTTCGAGGTGGGATGGGCTCTGATCTGGTTGGTTTGCACTGGAAATAACAGAGGTGGTTGGGGGCTGTGGGTTCTGGGTCAGTTGGTTTGCATTTGAAAATCAAGCTCACTGGAGAGTTGTTGGACTCTCTCTAGAATCTGCCAGCCCTAGGCGGGGAAGTTCATCCAGGACGAGCAGGACCTCAAGATGTCAAAGCGTCAGAATACAGAAGTTGCTAGAAGCCTGGGGTAGAAGGAATCTTATTAGGAAATGCTTGATGAGTGACATATAGAAACTGAGTGTCTGCAGTCAAATGACATTTCCTGTCTAGCTTTGGGGCCTGGTGTGGCCAGATCAGGGTATTCCGTACGATAAAATGGCAAGTACATTTGAGCATCACATGTGGTACCTTGGGAACCCTCACTGGCATCTGGGGTGTGAGGGGTGGGTGTGCTGAACTGTGTGTCCAGTCTCTAGGTCTTGGTTGTGGGTTATCAGAGAAGAAGAGAAGAAATCTTTCCCTGTGCACAGAACTCTCAGGGCAGGGCCCTTCTCTGCTCTACAAAAGTGCAAATCCCTCCTCACGAGGGAGAGGAAGAGAGAGGCATGAGAATGAAGATGTGCCAATGCAATGGCCTCATCTGAGTAGTGGAGGATAGCAGTGCCTTTATTCCTTCTTCCTTCCTTCCTTCCTTCCTTCCTTCCTTCCTTCCTACCTTCCTCCCTTCCTTCCTTCCTTCGGATAGTTGATTGCTTGCTGAGTAAGTGGGTACTGGGATGCAGGTGTGATGAACAAGACACACCCCTTGCCTCAAAGTGCTCCCCAGCTAATCCACGATGGAAGCAAATAAATGGACCCAGCTGTTGGCAGATGGGTGAATTGGAGGTTTTGGGGCCGTCAGCTGTCACTGAGGCTCTGAGATCACTCTGCTTCTCATTGTTTAGTTGGTCTCCTGGCCTTGCTGTGTGTGGCTCTTTGACTCCATCGTCCACAGATCTCTGTGCACCCCAAGCTCAGCGCTGAATGGAATGGGAACTGGCTAGTTTGCCGTCAGAGATGAGGTCTGCTCACCCAGGGCCCCTTCGTAGTCAGCGCTGAAATCCGACCTGCATGGAGGCCCTGTCCTGAGCACATTTCCCTTCCATGCATGTGTGTCAAGGTCGATGGCCTCCACTGAGCTTAAACACACACGTGTGTCTCAGGTCCCTGCCCCTTCACTGAATGAGTCACTCTAGAGACGGGGCGCTGGCCGAGAGCCACCGGCGTGGTGGGGCTGTCTCCTGGTGGGGCCTTAGTCCATTCCCCAGGTGCAGTACCAACCTCTCCAAACCCAATTGCTTACTGACCTGCCTTCCAGCTCCCTTAAGCCATACTGAAGCCACTGAGGCCAAGGACAAGCATAAAAATTAGTTACAAAGGGCTCGATTAATAACAACTATAGTGACGTTAATACTACTTGAATTTCCCTTTACTATCTACAGACCATTTTTACAGCTAGTATATCCCCTACGCCTCACCACAAAACCTACGAACTACGTATTTATTGTTACTTCGCCTTCTGCAAAGCGGACTATCAGAATGTTCTGTGGCTTATCCATGATCATATAGCCAGCAACAGAAGGTGACATTTTCTGGCCGTCAAGCTCCCGGGTCTGGACACCGCTCCACTAAATTACTGTAAATTAACAGCCTACAGGAATTTCCAAAGAAGGTCTGCTTGAGGGATATTTATTGGTGGAAAAACAAAAGAGTTTCAAGAACAGATCTTTTTGGGAAGCACTCTTGACATGTAATGAAATGATTTCCTTTACTGTGGGATCTTTAGAGCTTTTCCATGTTATTTTGCATCATGACGCCTCAGGAGAAACGTGACAAGCCGCTGCCTCCCTCTCCCACGGTCCCCCTTTTCCTGTTTAAACCATGGGGTTATTCTTACCAAGAATGTTTTGAAGAGGATTTTAAGGAACACACTTAGGGAAACGCTGTCTCAAACTGTTAGGATATGTGGGTTTTAACAGAGAATCTGGAGAACACAGTCTCCAAGGCCAAAGTTAGGGTTTGCTAATGGTGGGGGTCCTGTGCCTGCTGTGACTACGAGTTGGGGGTATTTTAAGGCAGGAAAGCACTCAAAGCGGCCACCTACTGGGGAGAATGGATCTTAGAACCTACTCCCCTGTTTCTTTCTTTTTTTTTTTTTTTTTTTACTGTTGAATCATTTTCAAGAGATAGAACATGAGAGGGGGAGAGGCGGAGACAGAGGGAGATACAGAATCTGAAACAAGACCCAGGCTCTGAGCTGTCAGCACCGAGCCTGACGCAGGACTCAAACTCGGGAACGGTGAGATTATGACCTGAGCCGAAGTTGGATGTGCTTAACCAACTGAGCCACTCAGGCACCCCTGTTTCTTTTGTCAGTCTTAGTGAGAAGGAGGCCATGGTGGAAGGAAAGAATGTCTAGCTAGCCCGTTGGGTCCATTCTGGTTTCTGGGCTGAGTGAGTGCTCAGGGAGTGTCCACAAAGCCACCCCCCATCAGGGACCACCAAAGCCCCTGGTCATGGGTCATGACAGCCCCGTAAGGGTTTTCCATGCCTTTTCCATCCTTGAGCTAGGCTGTCCCTGTCACCCTGGGGGACCTACAGGATTATCAGAGGTTGTGTGGAGCCTGGGAAGAATTGCACAGAAGAGGCCACGGCACAGAATTGAACCCTGAAGGGAAAGGTAACAGTGTCATTAACACATGAAGGTCGAATCCAGCCTGCTCAGTGTGCATCCAGGACTCCAGAGTCAACTGGCCAAGACGGACCTCCTCCCCGGGTGGCCCCCAGCAGTCAGAAGTGCCCAGGGCACCGTGAGCTGGCTGTTCTCTCTTACTAAATTACGTCCCTGTTTCATTTGGCCACCAGCGTTTTGAGAAGCTGGGGGGACAATCCCTGTGGTCCTACGCTAGACCAGGGAGGCCGGGGGAAGTTGGTGGTGGCCAAGAGCAACAAAAAGAAAAAGGGAGCGAATTTGTGGAGGAACAGCTCTCAGAATGCTTCTGTTTTTGCAAGGATCTCGGAAGGTTATGAGGGAAATGGGACAAAATTAAAAGGGAAAGACGGTCTATCTTCTCTGGTGGATTCTTGAATTCTTTCCAGCAAACACCATTCTCCTGACCATGGGTGTCTGGGGGAAGGTGGCGAGGGGCCATGATGGAGACCCTGCATCTTGGTGACTGTCAGAAATTAGAGCGGGTCCAGTTCACTGGTCACCACGGTGAAGGCAGGCTGTCCTGGGGCAGCGACAGGATCCTCCCGGCTGGGCAGGGCCTTCCTCCCAGTGGCTCAGTTCTACCTCATCCGTTCATCCATCAGCTTCTCCCAGCCCATCTTTTCTAGTAGCTATTTACCTTTTTTCTTTTTTACTCCATCGGCCATTCTTTTATTGTTTTATTAAACATTTTTAACGTTTATTTTTGAGACAGAATGTGAGCAGGGGCAGGCGGGGGTGGGGGGCAGAGAGAGAGAGGGAGACAGAATCGGAAGCAGGCTCCAGGCTCTGAGCTGTGAGCACAGAGCCCAAATTGGGGCTCCAACCTGTAAACTGCGAGATCATGACCTGAGCTGAAGTCCACGTTCAACCGACAGAGCCCCCCAGGCGACCCGTCAGCAATTCTTTATATGAACATTTCGCGGCTCCATTTTCTACTGTGGTGTCTTCCTTCTGCATGAATCCTGACTGACACGGGTCACCGCAGCCTTTGAACTTTTTATCTTTTCCTGGTGGACTGACCCTTTTCATCTTGGTGAAATTGCTCTCCGCTCTGAGGATGCTTGTTTGCTTTAAAGCCAAAAAATGTCTTTGTTTTACAGTCGGATGGTAGATCCAGCTTTTCTTTGGTTAGTGTTTGCCAGAAGTTGTTTTTTTCGTCTTACCCTCCACCTTTCTGTATCCTCCTTTTTAAGTTGTGTTTTTTTTGGTAACTAACATACAACTCGGTTTTGTTCAGTTTCGTCCTTGGGATGTTGGCCTTTCTGGGGTTCTGTCGGGAAGCTGGGTGGTCCGAGGGCCTTTCTCTTTGAGACGGTTGAAATCTCTGCATGGCATCTCAGCTGTAGCTTTTGGGTCAGTCACAAAAAGGTGACAAATGCTGAAATCATGTCTCTTGGCTTCCTTTTTCTTCAGGCTTTTAGCCCCTGAAATCCTTGCTTCCTTAGTGTGTTTCCAATAGGTTTAGATAGATTTTTCAAAAAAAATATTTGTGTAGCTTTTGTAGTTGTCTTGGAAGGAAGATTGTTATGAAACAAATTAATCTGCCAGAGCTGCAAGTGTGAATCTGAAGATATTCATACAGGAAAGTAGATCAGTCTCTTTAAGAAATTGGTTGGACCTGGGGGCGCCTGGGGAGCTCAGGGCATGATCTCGTGGTTCATGAGTTCGAGTCCTGCATCGGGCTCTGTGCTGACAGCTCAGAGCCTGGGGCCTGCTTAGGATTCTGTGTCTCTCTCTCTCTCTCTGCCCCTCCCTGACTTGTGCTCTGTCTCTCTAAAATAAATAAACGTTAAAAAAAGTTTGAGGAGAGAAACAGCTGGGGAGGTGGGGGTGGTCCATGGAACCAAGCCACTGCTGTGTCAAGGTTTGGAGAAACTGAGGGAAGACCGTCATGGCCGGAAGCCTCCGATGCTGGAATAAATATATCGATAAAAGTATCTGATGCTGGAATAAATATATCAGTCTCTGCTAAGGGACACCCAGGTTGAATTTACTCAATATTTAATCAAAAAAGCCTTTAAACAGATAGTTGTATCTTGGTGGTTGTATTTCTTTGTGTGTGGATCTCTATCGTATTTTTGTTGAAGTTTGTGGATAATTGTCAGTGTTTCTGCTACAGGGCCTGGCACGTAGAAACCTTAGGGGCGCTGGCGGAGGGAGCCCCAAGCACGATGGTGGTGCTGTACCACCTCCATGTTCAGTGGTTTAAGCAGGAGCAACTAGAATCTGTTGAGTCTCTTACCTTCGGTGAACATGGTCTTTCCAGTGGAAAGTGCTGGCAATGTAGACATGGCATTTTAAAATAGGGTGGAGAGCTCTCTGGGACTGGCCCTACTATGGACGGCAAACTGGGTGGGGATGAGTTGGAGTGAGTGATGGGAAGAGGTGAGTTTTGGGGGTCAGGCGACCCGGGTTTGAATCCCACTTAGCCACTCACCAGCTGCAAGACTTGGAAGGTTATTTAATCTCCCCGTGCCTCAGTTTCCTTACCCTTCTGCCAACCTTACGGGTCCACAGTGAGGAACAGATGAGATAATATGTCTAAAGTGCCTCCTCAGTGCATATTCTTTTTTTTTAAGCTCTATTTAAGCAATTTCCACACCCAACATAGAGTTTGAACTCACAACCCTGAGATGAAGAGGCACAGGCTCTACCATCTGCACCAGGCAGGCGCCCCTGTGTGTTGTTAATAAAAGTGAATTTCCCACCTTTGCCCCTTTCCCACGGAGAACATAAATCCAGCAACGCCAGTCGGAGTTCAAGAGTGTGCTGTTTTCCCCTTGATGAACGCAGGACTGACGGATTTACATCTAAAAGGCCCCTTAAAGGAGTTGGTTCCAAATTCAAGGATGGGCAATCACCCAGCCCAATAATACGTGAAGGACAGAGGATGACACTGGAGGCCATTCTGTTTCTGCGCTCTGCCTGGGACAGGGCTGACCCTGGGAGCAAAGGGGAGAGGGACCCACCATCTGGAAACAGCTTCTAAGCCCAGAGTGGGAGCAGTGATCTGGGAGGAACTCCCTGCCTCTCCCGACTTTGATTTCATTTGGTTATATAACCATACTAATAAGTACCACGTCCCAAGTTCTTTCTCTGTGTCAGGCAATGTTTTACATATATTAACTTACTTGCCCTCAGTCACAAAGCTTTTAAGTGCCAGAATTAAGATTCATAGCCAGGCAGTCTGGCTCCAGCCTGGGCCTTGCGCTCTGTTGCCTCTTTTTATGCAAGTTTGCTTTGTCTTTGCTGGTGGTTCACCTTGAACTTGGTGACCTTGCCCCAAACCTAAACCCCGCTCTTGCCTCCAGGACACATCGCACTGAGGAGTTCAGGCTCCGCTACTTCTTCCCAAGAGTTGTCCTTGGCCTCTGCTGGTCACTGGACGCCTCACATGGAGACACACACTAAGTTTGTATCAATTGGATCCCTCAGGTCGGTCTAGAGTCTCAACCTGTGTCCTTCCCATCCAACTCCAACCGCCTGTTCCTTCCCCCTCCCTTCCTGCTTGGACGGTTGCAGGAGGCAGCAGCCCACGGTGGGCTGTCCGGCCCCAGCTCTCCTGGCATCCACCTGTTCGCCTCACCTTGTCCCTTCATGCCCATCTCCTGTTTAAAAAGCCCTCTCTGACTTGCGGAAGGTGCTAGAACCTGAGGAGTAGTGGCTCTAGAGTTAGTCGGATTGTGAGTCCCAGCTTCACCATTTAGTAGCAGTTTCCCAGCCTTTTCGATGTTTGGTTTTCCCATATGAAAACTGAGGGTGGCTGGAAAGCCAGCCTCATGGGTCTTGGAAGGTTCACTGAGATGTAACGTGGGTGAGGCACTCTGTGCCTGGAGGAGTAAGAGCCCAGCAGGTGGTGCCTGTTTTTGTCATTATACTGTAGTTTCAACATCCCGGACTTGCCTTATAAGTTCCTTTAACTACACGATATTTTCTTTTTTTTAATTAAAAGAATTTTTTTAAACACTTGCTTATTTTTGAGAGACAGAGTGTGAATAGAAGAGGGGCAGAGAGAGAGAGAGGGAGACACAGAATCCAATGCAGGCTCCAGGCTCTGAGCTGTCAGCACAGAGACTGATGTGGGGCTCGAACCCACGAACCACGAGATCAAGACCTGAGCCAACACTTAACAAACTGAGCCACCCAGGCACCCAAAACTATGATATTTTCCAATCCAATTTCTTGCATATCCTCTATAGACTTCCCATGTTTTAGCTGCCCTAAACCTCACCATTCCAAGATTCATCAGCATTTAGACTCAGGGTCCACTTTTTTCTTTCTTTTTTTTTAAAAGACAGTCCTTCCCCCCATTTCATTCCTGGTTGAACCACATTGAAAGAAGCAAGCATGAGAAAAAAAGATCCTAGAGTCATGATGAATTTTAAGGCATCTAAAAATCCTCTGGTTGTGCTAGCATTTTTGCTGGAAAGGAGCATAAGTTTGGGGTCCGAGAAGGTACCTCGCTTCTTTCTTGTCCTGCGTCTCTCCTCCCAACACGCCTAGGGCTCAGTGGGGAGCATTGCGGGTGTGGACTGAGTGAGAAATGGATTCAACTGGAAGCAGATAACACTTAATAGAGGCAGAGAAGCTCTTCAGCAGTTCTGAAAAACAAGGGTGACCAGCGTTTATTACTGTGTATACGCAGGCCTGTAAGGACACTTGACACACAGTATCTGTCTCTTTCAACCTTCGGTCCAGACCTGTGAGATAATACTGTTCCTATCTCCATTTTGCAGATGAGGAGACTGAGGTTTAGGGAGTGAGTGACTTGCCAGGATTTGAACCCACACTGTCTGATGCAGAAATCTATTATTTATTATCCTTGAAATATTCTTCAAAACCCTTCTGGACCAAGGGGGCTGATTAGATGAGTAGATTTCAAATGTTTTTATGTTGATCCAAAGTAAAAAAAATACATTTTATATTGTGACCATGATGCGGGCCACACACACACACACCCTCCCCACACAGACTCACACACGCATATACATACACACACACAGAGGTACATTCACACATATATTCACACATTCACATCTACAAATGTACGACACAAAAGTTTCACAAAATAATAATTGCTCTTTCTATGTGTTTTCTATTAGATTTCTGTTTTATTGCAAAAACACTACTTTGTAAGCCACCAGATTTGTAGATGGTGACCTTCACTTTGAAAACCAGTAGAAGTTAGAAGATTTTTAGCTCCTTTTCAGGTCATTGGATCCTTATGTGTCTTGACGTCTCGGAAACCCCGGAGGGTCTATCCCATACATTAGTCATTCTGGGAAATACCTTCTCATCCTGTGAGGTGTAAACATTTAGCATCACATGGTTATAATATCTCAGGGTATTGTGTTGTAGAAATTATTAAAAATGTATTTTGTAGAGGTTTTTTTTGGTGTTTTGTAATAGGAGAATTTGCTTTTATTTCTCTTGCGTACCAGAAGAACTTGTATTATACTGATTATTTCCATATGTACTTTTAAAGTTGGTTGGCTGGGTTAAAATTTTTTTTCTTTAAGTTACAAGGGCATTGTGTTCAAATAAAAGGAACAACCATAATAGTATTAATTAGAAAAGCAATAAGGCTTTGGATGACATGCAAATGAGCATAATTGAAATAGAATTGCAGTTTGCAAATGGATTTTGAAACTTTCGTGGAAAAACTCGGATAAATATTCTTAAGGCTAAAGCAACTATAATCTGTATATGTAAATGAGAGCAATTAGTTTTAGCAGGCAAATGAGAAAAATCAATGATTTTCAAAATCTAGTAATTTGGTAACCATTAGTTTCATTAGTCTTTCTGTTTTAAACTTAATTATTCAAATATAGAACCAGATTGAAGTATAGTTTATGGATTTATGGAGGACTCAGCCTTAAGTTAATTACACACAAGTCTTTCCACCTACAAATGGAAGAACTGAGGATGAAATTGTAAATGATTAGTGCAGGGTGTGGAATCTTCCGGTCATGGCTTGTTTGCGTCCCCTTGGGAGAAAGAGTGTAGGATAAGGGCATATTGTCTTTGACAGAGACCGGGGTTTGGGCCTCAGCATTGACTCCATCTCACAGGGCTCCTAGGCAGCTTTCTTAGATCTGAAGAGTCGTAGTTTTCTTTTCCACTAAATGGGAAAATTACACCCTTATTGCATTCAGAGCCGTCGTGAGGACACAATGAGGAAATGTGTATATACCTTCAGCACAATGGGCACAGAGAAGACGCCCATTATAAGAAGCACGTACTCCCCTCCCCTGCTCCCTACCCACATCTTTCTTTTGGAAAGAGGAAGACTTGTATGGAGAAAATACCATGTTTCTGGAATTGCTTGTAAGGAGGAGTGCGTGGTTGGTGTTTTCCATTTAGTTGGTAGTGATCTTATCTAACAGTGTTCTGTGGCTCTCTTGCGGTATCACTTCCATCAAGAAACAGATGAGTTTTAGCAACTGTTACTGGAATTCTTGAAAAGGCCAGAATAGGAGATGCAGGATAGAGTTCACACAGTTGGTTTTGTTTTTATTTCCTCATTGCAGAGCCTGGTTCTTCCAACCCTCGCCATTTCCTGCTCTCACCAAATGGTCTTGTTATGACAACTGTAATAAGTCACACTTGGGTGGCATTGACTCAATGACTTTGTGCAAAAACTAGGGCAGGTATTACTGTTGACATTACATAAATGGGAGACATGGGGATCAGGGAGGTTGAGCCACCTGCCTCGTGTCCCAGAGCTAGAAAGAGATGGAAGTTCAAATCCAAGTCTGTCAGGTTCCTGGTTCTGAGCTTTACTTTTCTGAATCAAGGCCTTTGTACTGCGCGGATGCAGCCAGTGCTCCAAAGTGGGCTTTGCTGATGAGCGTACATTTCACCGCAGGCCCTACTTAACTCTTGGAAAGTAGCACATGGGAATTGGTTGACAGTGGTTGGAATTTCTCAGCATCTAGGAGGCTGGTCCGTAAGTGGAAGATCATAAAGCTTCAGAGAATCATCTGACCTCCAAAAAGGGACAAACCATCGGGGTGCAGGGGGTCAGAAAAGTCATGTACCTTTCCTGTCTTCCTACAGGACATCTCCCCCAGGACACCCATCCTGACCTTAGCCTCTCTGTGTCCCTGCATGGAACCTCTCAGGCTCTCTCCTGCCTTCCTCTCTCTGTTGCAATCATTCCTTCTCTTGGGTCTCCCGCCCCCGTCCTTCCCTTCCCCCCATCCTCCAGGCTCTTTTCCCATCTCTGCGGACAATGGTCCCTGCCTCACAACACTCCCCTCCCACACCCACTGCCATAGACATATCAGTGCCCTCTGGTTACCTTCCTGGTGTCACTGTCCCCGATCAGGCCCTTGATCCTCTCCTGTGAGCTCTTCCTCTAGCATCCTGACTCCGGTCTCTGGTCTCTGCCTGCTCCTGGGCCACTCGGTGTGTTTGACCAGATGAGACGCCCCTCGCGAAGGCTTCGATCCTGGCTCCCCTGTTGCAAACTTTCAGTCTCCTCTTGCTTATTGGTCAGCGGATGTGGCAATCTGATGCTAAGCTTTTATTCTAAGCCCCTTTTCTGTGGTTCCTCTTCATAAACCATTTGGCCTAATGTCCCTTCTGAGGATACACGCAGGCGGGTGGCAGCCTCCTCCGCTGGCTGGCGGCCCTGAGGACGCGTCTCTGTGTGGTTCCTCTCCGTGTCTCTCCTGCACAGCACTGTGCCTGGGGCGGAGCTGCCGTTCAGATAACGCTCGGTTGGCCAACCTCGCCCCTGCTATGCATCAGTGTTTTCATGGAGTTTAAAACACTTTTCAGTTTATTCTTTTTTTTTTTGGAGGGGAATTTAATTGTTTGTGAAATATATACTATCTACTAAAGTGTACAAAAAGCATGTGAAGATTAGTTCATGATGATAAACCGGAGACCATGTACCAACCACCCAGGCTGAGAGACAGGCCATGACTGGCACCTTAGGAATCCTTTCTCTGCTCTTCCTGGATCTGCTGATTCTTTTGTTCACTTTCATCTCTGCCGGCCCTCAAGGAAGTCGAAATCTTGAATCTTGTGTGAATCACCCTCTGATGTTTCTTTAAGGAGCTCGCCAGTATAAATAACCCTGGGTAAGAAACAGTTGTTTTGCTTTGTCTGTTTTTAAACTTTTTAATTTAATTTAATTTAATTTTATTTTATTATTTTATTTTATGAGAGAGAGAGAAGCAGAGAAAGAAGGAGAGAGAGAGAGAATCTTAAACATGCTCCACTCAGAGCCTGATGTGAGGCTCAGTCTCACTACTGACCTTGAGATCATGACCTGAGCCAAAATCAAGAGTCGGATGCTTCACTGACTGAGCCACACAGGTGCCCCTGTTTTAAACTTTAAATGACTTGAATACTTCTGATTGCATTAGGACCAAGGCCTACTTTTTGCAGGCAACATTATTATTTAGATTAATGGTATGAATATAGAGCTGAATTCAGGTCAATGAGTGGAGCTGTGGTTCATTCATTTCCCCTTTCTCTATACTAACCCATTTCATTCTATTTATGAGTCTGTTCTAATGTTCTAGTACTGCTGGGTACTATTTTAGAACAGTGTTTAAATCATTTCCAGGTTTGTGGGACACCTGGGTGGCTCAGTCATTTAAGTGTTCGACTTCGGCCCAGGTCATGCTCTCATGGTTTGTGAGTTGGAGCCCCGCATCGGGCTCTGTGCTGACAGCTCCGAGCCTGGAGCCTGCTTCGGATTCTGTGTCTCCCTCTCTCTCTGCCACTCCCCCATTCACACATACTCTTCATCTATCTCTCAAAAATAAATAAACATTAAGAAAATAAAAAATAGTGGATTCATTCCAATTACAGGGCCTCGAAAGAGTCCTGTATTGTAGAACCTAAATGTCCATCAACTGATGAATGGATCAAGAAGATGTGGTATATATATACAATGGAGTACTATATGGCAATGAGAAAGAATGATATATGGCCATTTGTAGGAAAGTGGATGGACCTCGAGGGTGTCATGCTAAGCGAAGTAAGTCAGGCAGAGAAGGATAGATACCATATGTTTGCACTCATAGGTCTAACAGGAGAAACCTGACAGGGGACCATGGGGAGAGGAAGGGGGAAAGAGAGCGGGGAAGAGTGAGGGACACAGATCAAGGGAGACTACTGAATACTGGAGACGAACCA
>PJEM01018011.1:0-20044 GCA_004023845.1 Helogale parvula
ATGGGCTCAGAGAGGTCAACCAACTTGCCCAAGGCCACTGAGGTGGAACACAGCAGAGGCAGGGTTTGAGGTCATACCCAGTCCCAAAGCCTGTACTTTGACCCTCAACCCTCTACCTGCTTCTCATCCTAGACCCATCCCCCCGTGTGGCCCACGTAGCTATTTCTGAGGAGAATGGGCAGAACTGGCAAACTCTTACTCTCCTTCAAAACCCTACTGTCACCTCACCCAGAATTATGAAACGACGTGTTATCATCTGGTGGCATTCACACCTGTGCCCGGACTCGACTGGCCTCCTGGGAGGCACTGTGCTAGCCCGTCCATGTCTGTACCCGCCACACTTTCCAGGGATGCCTCCAGACCCTCCAGGTCAGCTCAGCTCAGGACCTGATCTTCCCTCTTCCATGGAAAACTCTCCCAATCCCTTTGCCTGGGCCTTCCCTCATCAGATCTGTGCTCCAATGACCCCTCCTCGAGGAGGCCTTTCCAGACCACCCACTCCCAAGAGTTCTTCCCATCCCCTTCCCCTGAGTCCCTGTCACTTTGACCCTCCTTCCTGATTTACCCTCCCCTGCGGCAGGCACGTCCCCCTGGCACGGGCCTGTGCAGGCATTTGTTCATGGCCTCCTTGTCTGTCTTCTCTCCAGACATGCCCACGCCTCCCCCTGGGGCAGGGCAGAGACTTAGTCGGCCTCCCTCCTTCTCGCATCGCCGCGCACATCAGAAGTGCTCGGCAGACATTTGTAGAATGAACGAGCCCTTGGTGCCCCGCGCACAGAGACATTCAGCACGTGAACTTACTCTTAATTAATCATTTTAGCAGGAGCATCTTGGAAGCTTCCCAAGGTGGAAGCAGACTTTGCCCTCCTGCGTGATCGAACCTCCTCTCTCCGGCCATCCCCTGTCCAGTCTTCTTTCCAGATGACTTACCCCCCGTTGTAAGAATGGTGACCTCACACACGCGCACACACACACACACACACACACACACACACAAAAGGCCAGAAAGAAAACCCTGAGCCCGGGGACACTCGTCCAGCCTGTGATGACTCAGCCAGGCCCACCAGCTCGGGCAGCCATGGCATAACCTGTGCCACATTCATGAATTAACCCATCCTCTCTAACTCCAGCCCCCGCCGGTGCCCTCGCTGTTTTGGCGGAGGGGACAAATGGGACCGCCCCAATTTGGGGCCTCTACCCTGCACCTCCCAATAGCCAAGAAAAATATCACATGCCTTGGGGGTGGAGAATATTGTTATATGTAAATACATCCCCCATAAAAGCACAGACCTGTTGATAAGGGAGCACGGAGGTCCGGGAAAGGGAGGGAGGACACAGGTTCCCAAATGGAAGATGAAACACTCATGCCCTCTCACAGTGACCTTGGCAATTATCCGGGAGAGACGCCGTAGTTCAGCAGAAGCATGGCGACCCCATTCACTCAGTCCCAGGAGTCTCTGGACACCTGTGGACCTCTTGGCTGCTTGGGGGGAAAAAATGTCCCCTTGCCTCTTGCTGTTGTCTCTTAGACCCATTTTCCAATTCCAGGCCTATGACAACGTGCAGTGGTGGAAACCTTGGGAGATCACCAAGTCAGTCAACGAATGACTGAGCTCCCCAGTCACGAGGGGTTGGTGTTGACAGGCATGAAGGCGAGTGTGGGCGTGGGGTCCGCAGGCCATATTATCCGGGCTTCTCATGTAGGGGGCTGTTATAAAGGGGGAATGCCAGCAGAAACGCGTACGTGGGCTCTGCTCTGCCCAGGCCGTGTGCAGGAGTGCTCAGTGCCGCCCTGGGGTGGCCCGAAGCCCAAGCCCCACACCGGTGGCAGCAGGATGGAACACCCTTCCGGTGTGGAAACGGACACAGAACACACTGTGGCCGCGCAGTAAAGCGGAAGAACCTCTCCATCACAACCTTGGGCCCTGGACGATTCCACTTCCGCCAAGTTCAGAGGGCAGTGAAACTAATCACCCCCCGCGGAAGTGGACAAGGCGGGTGGGCTGGATGTCCTGTTCCGTAATCCAGACGGTGGCTTCGGGCGTGCGTTCTGTGTGACAGAATTCGCCAAGCGTGGTACACTTGGGTGGGTACACTTGTGGGTGTGCGTACTTGCCTGGCGGGCCTAAATTGTACTGGGGGTGGGGGAGCGGGCGGGAAGGTGGTGAGGTGTGGAGGCGTCCCGGGGTCTCCCGCACAGGAGAAGGGCTGCTCCGGTCGCCGGGGCCAGGCAGGAGGGCAGGGAGGTGAGCGACAGGCTCAGAGGCCGGCGGAGGTGGGCAGGGGGCGCCCGCACTCGGCTGGAGCCCCGCGGCCCCACCCCGCTCCAGGTGCGGCGCTGCCTCCGCCCCCGCGTCCCGCGTTGCTGGGCAACCGGTCTCCCTGGCGACGGGAGACGCTGAGCCCGGGGCTGGGGCTTGCGGAGCGCAGAGACCTGAGCCCACATGGCGCAGAAACCTCTCAGCACCGCTGCGGCCGAGCGCTTCAACCTCGTGGCGCAGGATGAGATCTGGTAACGCCCGGGGCGGTACCTGGCGGGCTGGACCGCTCCGGCCCCAGGTGCGCACACCTGGCGGCCTCAGTTTCCCCCTATCCCCAGCTCCTGGAGGTGGTTGACCTCCGGGCGCCAGGACCGTGCGCTGGAGACGGTCGGGGCCATGTTAGGGACATGAGGGTCCCCAGAAAGCCTTTCTCCTCTTGGGCACCCCGCGGAAGATAAAAGATGTTGCATCCGGTTTTACAATCATCTGCAAAGCTTCGCTTGTTGAGCCGACTGACACGTTATGTTTAAGATTTGCCGAATTAAAAAAAAAAGAAGACAAATATCTTAATATTTAATTGGAATGAGATGTCCATATGCCCTTTACGTTCTTTATTTTCCTGTTTTTTAAGTAGTAAGAAATTTCAGTTTAAAAAGCAGACCCATTTTCTAAAAGATTTATGTTCAGCAGACGTTTGTAATGGATGATTTTATATGAGGTTCTATTGAATTGCTAAATATACCATCTCTTTGAAGTTTCAACCAATATGGGAGGTTACTAATTTAGATGCAAGTAAGTGAAGTTGAGTAACAGTAAAGGCTCATTGCTTAGCTCTTAAACTTCAGGAGCGGCTTGCCGGCTCTGATTTTTATCATGTCCTTGTAAAGCCTGTGTTAATCACTTCGTATTTTATACTGGCTTTATTTCACTCAGATTTATTTTTATAGGAAACTTTACATCACTCTTGTCAATGGAAAGCCAGAATCCTTGGCATAAAATACACGGCTATTAATCGATTTTTATCTTTGTGTTTACCTTTGTCTGGGGCACCTGTAAGACTAGGGTAGCTGGTGTGTTCCTTCTATTTATGTCCCTTCCTGCCTTCTCCACCGGACAGACTCATACTCATCCTTCAAGACCCAAGTCAGATGGCCCGTCCTGTGTTCTTACAGAGTCGGTTCAACCCTCAGACTATTCTGTCCAACATCCCAAGTGGCTACTGAGCCAGTGACTGGTCCAAACTGGATGGACTGTCCCACCGGATTTCGAAGATTTCATACCCCCAAAAAACTAACATGAAAATTAACTTATCTGTTTATTTTCACTTTTCCGTTACTGTGGCTTCTAGAAAATTGCTCTTAGCATGTACATGGCTCATACCCGAGGCTCACATTATATCTCTGTTAGACTAGACTCTGCTTCAGATGCTCAGGGCCCAGGGCAGAAGGCTTCTTCAGGGCCTTCAAAACTGTTGAGACCCCGGGGGCTGGGTGAGGGGAAAGGTGGGGAAGAGGGGCGGAGGGGAGAGGGTGTATGTGTGTGTGTGTGTTTGTGCAGTTACTGATTCCAAAATGGGAAGAGAAGCTTGAAAATCAAAATGAGTACATGCTTAGTTAGATGTGTGCAAAATGTGACACCTCAGTCCTCCGCTAGTAGGTCACGGTCCATTAATGTGGAGCAGAAGCAGGGCCAGGACGGGGGCGGGGCGAGCGGGGTATCTGGGCTGCCATATTTAAGGAGGGCTCATTCTCAAGGTCAAGCCATAGCTGGCTCTGCACTTGCAAGAACCTGGGGAACTTACTGAGCATGCGCTTAAATTTTGCACCCCAGGTGCCTCACTCACCCTGCCTCACCCACTCCACCAAAAGGACTCTACTCTCCTCTACTACCTAGATGGCCCCCCGGGCAGAGCCAGCCCCAAGCCCCGTCTTCTCCCCGATGTGCCATCCAGCCCGTGCCTCTGGTTCTTTAGACATGTGTCCCCCTTGTAGTCCCCGGAGACCGGGGCTCTTGCTCCCTCTGGCCCCCAGCCTCCTTCCTGGCACAGAGCCATCATTCAGTCAAGAACGCACACGGGAAAATGTAAAATCGTCCACTCATGGACCTGTTAGGGTTTGCTCTCTACCTTTCTCCAATGCCATCCAGCACTTAGCAACCTTCTTTTTCAGGAAATACCGTCTGAAGGCTGAAAACGAAGCACGGCACAACTGGGCCCCGAACTGGGGATTTTTAACAACCCCTGTCGATGAGGTAAATATGAATTTTATGCGCCCAGAGGTCATAGGATTGATTATGCCAAAGACTAGATGGTTAGGACGTGTGTATTTGTAAACATGAAGTTACAGAGAGGTGCCTGGGGGGCTCAGTCGGTAAAGCATCTGACTCCGGCTCAGGTCCTGATCTCTCGGTTCATGGGTTCGAGCCCCGCATCGGCTCTGTGCTGACAGCTCGGAGCCTGGAACCTGCCTCAGATTCTGTGTCTCCCTCTCTCTCTGCTTCTCCCCTGCTCATGCTCATGCCCTCTCTCTCTCTCTCTCTCTCTCAAAAATAAATAAACGTTAAAAAAAATTTTAAAGAATAAAGGTAAAGAGAGTGCTGTATATGAAAACCGATAACTCTGAAACCTACAAGTTCATTCCTTTCGCGAACTTATTGAACACTTCCGAAGAGCCAGCCATGTCCTGCCATTTAACCCCCGCCACAGCTCTTGCTAGAGGGGAGTGCTGTTTATGCCCATTTTATGAATTAAGAAATTGAGCTCAAAGAATTCCAAAGTCATACAGTGAATAGAGGGAGGCACCAAGGGCAGAAGCTGGTCTGTCTGATTTCAGGGCCACTTGGCCTCAGACTGCCCATCTGTCAAATGGGATGATAGTCCTCAGCGGCCTCGTTGGGTGAGTGTGTGGTTCAGAGGGGCCGGGACGTAGCAGCAGGTGAATATATGGGAACCTGGGGAAATATTCTCCATATTTCCTACAGCAGCTGGTGATAGAAACAGGCAGACGGGCCAGGCGTACTAACAGGCGGTGGAGAGATGCCGGCCGAGCCCGCGGCCCCGTGCAGAGCTCCTCAGCTCAGCTGAGCGCTACCTTGTAGAAACCTGCACATCCCTGTTGTTCGAGAGAGTCCAGACACCCACACGCTTAAACGAAATCTGACTCTAGAATCAGAATCGTGGCTCAGATCTGTAAACCACCCTACAGATGCAAGATCCTTGCTTTCTTTCTTTTTATATGTTTATTTATTTTGAGAGAGAGCAAGTGGGGGAAGGGCAGAGAGAGGAAGAGAGAGAGAATCCCAAGCAGGCTCTGCACTGTCAGTGCAGACTTCGACGCGGGGCTCCCTCTCACAAACTGCAAGGTCACAACGTGAGTCAGACGCTCAACCGACTGAACCACCCAGGCGCCCCACGATTTCCGTCTTTCAAACTCCCTCCAGGACACACGCCTGGAAGCCACGTTTCTCTGAAGGGACGCAGAGCGGCACCAGAATCACGTATTTCAAAACTTTCATGATTCAAGGCAGCACAACCCCATTTGTAATTCACCGCCTCCACTAGCTTTGAAATCATGACACTCTTCATGAGGTTTTTTAATACTTACAGAGTTATACATCTTGAAATTTTATGCATAAAATGAGTCCTTATTAATATAAAATGCCTACAAAGAGTCTATATTAATATTCCTCATTTGTAATTAAGTTGGGATTTCAAAGAGTTCAAAATTAAAAGGCCGGATGGGGACCGGCCTCTGATAGTTTAAAGGTCCTGGAACCTTGTTGGCAATGTGTTGAGCCCGTCACCTGTGAAGTTTTCTCGAATTACGACGCGGGAGTATAAATTAGCAGGTGCAAAGCTGGTACGGGACCCGGCAGTTAAGGGCTGTGTCCCGACGCTGAGCCGCCAGCCGCCAGTCTGCCCCTTCCTAACCGTGTGATGGCGCCCGGCCACCCCACGTCTCAGAGCCCCGCCCGGGCATCTGCAGATGCGGCGTTCCGGCCGGTGACCAGGGGGCTCCCTCTCACCGCGGTCTGAGGCTCCCGTCTCCGGGCTTGCATTTCAGCTGCTCAAGGGCGAAGGAGCACCCCCCACCTCGAAGCCCCGAATCGAGCTTCCCGAGCGGTTCCGCATCCGGCCAGTGACCCCAGTGGAGCACTACATCAAGGTTCGCAAAGTCCTTTTGATACTTATTTTCCTAAGTCAGAAATGCGCCCTGGAGGAGGCGTGTCCGCTGCCCTCCCCGTAGTCAGAAGGCGGCGGCGCCCAGCAGTGGGAGGTTCCACCCTGCTTTCTGAGCCCCCGTGTGGGGGACGTGTCAGGTTGCTGGTCTGGACACACGGGAGAGCCACTGCGTCCAGCTCTGCAGAAGGGGGGGTGGCCGAGCAAAGGACGGGGGTGATCCCGGCATTCAGCAAACAGTTCTGGGGGCTGGGCCAGAACCCAGGGCGGGTGAGGGACCAGCCTCCGCTGTCAGACCACCGAGGTCCAAATCCTGCCCGGCCGCTCTCCCTCTGCGGTCTTGCCAGGGTCTCGACGGCCCTGTGTCCCCGTTACAGTGGGGGTGAACGAGAGCTCCGGTTTCAGGGAACAGTGTCAGGGCTCCGGGGGAGGATGCCGGGGAAGGCTGTGGAGCATTTCCCTGCGCTTTGGGAGAATTCTGACCACCGGTGGCTGTTGGAGGCGCCAGGCTGGGTGAGCAGTGGGAGACAAGGCTCCAGCGCGAAAATGAACAAATCGAGAGACTACAGATGCTGGCGAGGGTGTGGAGAGACGGGCACCCTCCTGCACTGTCGGTGGGAATGGAAACTGGTGCAGCCGCTCTGGAAAACAGTGTGGAGGTTCCTCACAAAACTATCCATAGAACTCCCTTATGACCCAGCAATAGTGCTGATGCATAGGGGCACATGTACCCCCATGTTCATAGCAGCACTGTCAACAATAGCCAAATCATGGAAAGAGCCTACATGTCCATCACCTGATGAGTGGATCAAGAAGATGTGGTATATATACACAATGGAGTACTACATGGCAATGAGAAAGAATGACATCTGGCCATTCGTAGGAAAGTGGATGGACCTCGAGGGTGTCATGCTAAGCGAAATAAGTCAGGCAGAGAAGGACAGATACCATATGTTTGCACTCACAGGTCTAACAGGAGAACAGGAGAAACCTAACGGAGGACCAGGGGGAGGGGAAGAGGGAAAGAGAGCTGGGGAGAGAGAGGGACGCAAATCAGGAGAGACTTTTGAATGCTGAGCACAAACTGAGGGCTGAAGAAGGAGGGGGGAAGGGGAAGGGGGGTGATGGTCACGGAGGAGGGCAGAGCACTGGGTGTTGTATGGAAACCAACTTGGTAATAAACAATATTAAAAAAAAGACTCCAGCACACAAATCTGGGTTGGGGGGCGGCAACACGACACAAGAAAATGAGCACAGCTGTTAGGTGCTGTGCTGCATGCCACGGAGGAAAGAGACGGGAGAGGTTTCGGGGACGGCGGAGGACAGGGCGATGCCCGTTGAGCGGGGGACTGAGGATGACAAGGGGCCAGCCCTGGGAAAGCTTTCAGTCAGTTAAGCATCCAACTCTGGATTTCGGCTCAGGTCCTGAACTCACGGTTCGTGGTTCAAGCGCCATGTCAGGCTCTGCACTGGCAGCATGGAGCCTGCTTGGGATTCTCTGTCTCCTTCTCTCTCTGCCCCTCCCCCGCTTGCTGTCTATATCTTTCTCAAAAGAGATAAAAATAAATGTAAAATAATAAAAGAAAGAAAGGAAAGCTCTCCAGATAAACGGAACAGTGTGTACAAAAGCCCTGAGGCAGAACAGAGCCTGACCTGTTGCAGGAGCCGCATTGGATGCCAGGAGGCTGAAGTTCAGCGAGCCGCGGGTGGGCAGCGGGGGAGCACAGGGGTGTGAGAGGAGAAGTGGGCAGGCCCGGATCCCGCGGGACCTCAGAAGCCAGAGGAAGGAGCTGGAACTTAAGCCCAATCTGCGGTAGGAAGCAAGGCTGTGGACCATGAGGTGGCACCGTGAGGATTGCCTTTTTATTTTTAAAAACAATTTTTTAATCTGTTTAAATGTTTTTGTTTTATTTTTGAGAGAGACAGTGAATGGGGAGGGGCAGAGAGAGAGGAGACGCAGAATCGGAAGCAGCTCCAGGATCTGAGCTGTCAGCACAAAGCCCGACGCAGGGCTCGAACCCATGAACCGTGAGATCGTGACCTGAGCCGAAGCCAGACGCTTAACCAACTGAGCCGTCCAGGGCCCCTCAGGTCATCTGTTAGGACAAATATTTGAGTTGTCTTTCATTCAGATCGCCCTGTAAAAGCAGGACTGAGCCTGTTTCAAATGGAAGAGGAGAAACTGCCTGAACATTCGCCCTCGTTTTCCAAATATTTCAAGTCTGTCCAGGGAATTGACGAACAAAACTGTGTTTTTTCATTTCAGACAGAACCTCATTTTCCTTTGGTCTTTAATTAAATTCCATTGCTTTTCATTTCTGTGGACTCTACAGTTTGGGTGTGTGTGGGAAAACGGGAGTATTTGTAACCGCCAGGATACCATTTGACAATATTATTATATATTTTATAAAGGACCATGTGAAATTTATTTAATATTTCTTTTTTTAATGTTTATTTTTGAGAGAGAGAGAGCAGGGGAGGAGCAGGGGGTGGGGTGGGTGGACAGAGAATCCCAAGCAGGCTCTGTGCTGTCAGCACCAAGCCCAATGGGGGTTCAAACTCACAAACCGTGAGATCACGACCTGAGCTGAAATCAAGAGTCGGACGTTTACCCGACAGAGCCCCCCAGGTGCCCTGATATTTCTAAACCTTACTTCTTTTTTCCTGTTTGCTCTTTTATCAAATAAAAAGTACTTTACTAGGGGCGCCTGGGGGGCTCAGTTGGTTGAGCATCCGACTTCAGCTCAGGTCATGATCTCACGGTTTGTAAGTTCAAGCCCTACATTGGGCTCCGTGCTATAAACCTCCCGGCCTGCAGCGCAGAAGTCACTTCAGATCCTCTATCTCCCTCTCTCTCTGCCCCTCCCCTGCTTGTGCACTCTCTCTCTCTGTCTCTCTGTCTCTCAAAAAATAAACGTAAAAAAAAAGAGAAATATTAAATAAGTTTCACATGGTCCTTTATAAAACATATAATAATATTGTCAAATGGAATCTTGGCAGTTACAAATACTCCCGTTTTCCTTAGAAGACTTTATGAAACATGTGTGCACATTGGTGGTCACGACTTAATGTGTTAAGCATTACCAGATACAGAAACATATCTGGTTTCGTGATGTGGCGGGGGACGCGAGTCCCGGGGTCCCGCTGCCTGAGCTCGCTGACCTTGGGCGCACTTCATTAAGGAGACTTTTCTATCTTTTCCCCATCAGGCCTCTCATGCGGATCCTGGTGCCTCAGTGGACATGCATCGTGTCACTGTGGCCCAAGGCTAACCCGCCTACATCTCCATTCCAGATCCTTCCGTCCCCCCCAGTCCCGAAGACGACGCAGGGCTTCATCGGCTGGAGATCGGGGGTGCCGGGCCTGAACAGGTGTCTGGAGCATGATTCTGAGATCAGAAGCTGCAAAGGGGCGTACGCCAAGGAGCTGAGCTGGCCAAAGCAGGGCATCCACTGAGCCCAGAGGCCGGCCCCGGGCAGCCGATGTCCAAGCCAGAGAATCAAGGGGCCCCCGGGGACCCTCCACTGATACAGTCCCCCCCCCCATGTTTGCTCAGGGGATGTTGCCAAGAACACAAAACAGCCCCTTGACACTTTCCATTCATCAACACCTCCCTTCCAGAACATTCTCATAACACACTCGTTCTTGGCTAATGAATGTAATGAACAAGGCAAAATAGATTCTCTGAATTTTTCTTTGCTACCTTGGGAATTTCTAAGTGTGGCTTTAAAAAAAGAAAAACGTGATTTAATTTTAAGAATAAAATTTTGTCTAGGCCCTTTATTGTCACTTTTGATCCTACCTCTCACCGTCCGTTTATAATGAGTTTGTTGACCAGCTGGGTCTGCACCCCGATGTTCCTGGCCTTGCTTCTGCAGAGGAACGGAGCACTTCGAGGGTCCCTTGATTCTCCGTCCCCAGGACACTTGCAACGAGTCAACAGCTTTAAAGGCAGAAATGAGGCCAAGACTTGCCACTGAGTGTGGATTTCCAGGAGACGACGGACTCCCCGTGCACTACGAAAACCTCCCCACAAAGAAGATGTGGGGTGTAGACACGTATGTTTCTAGACCACATACGACACAATATTCCTCGGCGATGACAAAGAATGAAATCTTGTGTTTTCCAACAACGTGCATGGAACTGGAGGGTGTTACGCTAAGCGAAATACGTCAGAGAAAGAAAAAATCTATGATTTCACTTACATGGAATTTAAGAAACAAAACAGATGAACATCGGGGAAGGGGAGGGAAAATAGCCTAAAACCGGAGAAGGAGGCCAACCATAAGACCCTTAAATACAGAGAACAGGGGAGCTGGGGGCTCAGTCGGTTGACTGTTGGACTTGGGCTCAGGTCATGATCTCACAGTCTCTGGGTTTGAGCCCCACATCCACTCTGTGCTGACAGCTCAGAGCCTGGAGCCTGCTTCTGATCCTGTATCTCCCTCTCTCTCTGCCCCTCCCCTGCTCATGCTCTGTCTCTCTCTGTCTCTCAGTAATAAATAAAAATGTTTAAAAAAATTTTTTTAAATACAGAGAACAAACTGAGGGTTGCTGGATGGGAGGGGGTGGGGGGATGGGCTAGATGGGGGATGGGCATTAAGGAGGGCGCTTGTTGGGATGAGCACAGGGTGTCGTATGTAAGTGATGGACCATTAAATTCTACGCCTGAAACCATTGTTACACTTAACTAACGCGGATTAAATAAAATTTTAATAAAGTAAAATAAAATAAAATAAAAATAGAATAGAATAGAACCACACCCCCGCTGCTGACAGGCCCCGGCCACCTTGCTGCACCTGCCACAGCCCAGCCGGCCAAACCCGACCGTTTTCCTTCCGCCGCAGACATGTGATATTAACCCTTTGGTTAACATTTTGTTCCTGGTCTCTGGAACAAAGCTTCAGGGCCCACAAATGAGGGATGGAGGTAGGTGTGGAAAGCGGGGGCATCCCCTGGTCAGAGAGGGCCAGACGGAAAATCCAGCAAGCTCACAGGCCCCCACCCAGGCCCCAAGGAGTGAGAGAGCAGACAGCTTGTCAGCGAGAAAACTCATCATCGAAAAACCATAAACATCAAAAAAAATTTTTTAATAAAAGGGAGAGAGGTTCGAATCAAAATCTGAAGATACACACACCCTTTGGACAGTGAGAACACAGATCCATTTAAATTTCTGGGTAACTGTTTGAGGCATCTTGTTACCCTTTAATTTAAACAAGGATTACTGCAAGTTTATGGGCATGTGTTTAATGCCCCCTAAAACTACTACTTTTTTTTTAAGGTCTTTATTCTATTTTGAGAGAGAGAGGCAGAGAGTGAATGGTGGAGGGGCAGAGAGAAAGAAACAGAATGTGAAGCAGGCTCCAGGCTCTGAGCTGTCAGCACAGAGCCCGACGCGGGACTCGAACCCACAGACTGTGAGATCATGACCTGAGCCGAAGTTGGCCGCTTAGCCGACTGAGCCACCCAGGCGCCCCAACCCTTAAAACTACTTCTACTAAAAACATTAAAGGACGACTTCTCTTTCACCCGTGTGCGCTTGTCCATACACAGAGGGCGAGGTTTTATCGTCTTGATATCACCTTTCCACACCTTGAACACCTCAGTCGGTAGGGTTTTTTCTGCCTCCGATAATTTACTCACCGACCAACCACGTGTGCATTTTATTTTAAAAAATATAAGTGAGGCGATATTTCTTCGGACGTCAACTTCCACTGCCTTGACCTCCCCCCGACTCCTGCTGCGCCCCCGGCCTCCGTCTGACCTGAGTAATTGGGGTCGCTCTGGTGGGCTCCAAACGGCACAAATGTCTGGTCAACAGCCTTGGCCGAGAATCTAAGTGAACGATGCACCGGGATTCAATTACCCTGGACGGTTTCAAACTTGACATTTAATCTATGGAAATCAGCCTCTTTGTGGGTGTCCAAATGGGCTCATAAATGTCACCACACACTGTAAAATACCACCACATTTCCAAGGTCAAGGCGAGGCTGGTGGACCTGTGTCCGCGATGCTGAAATACATCACAGCAATGAACCTCCAGACGGGCCTGGGTCTGAATGAGTGGCCTCTGAAATGATGCAAAACATAATTGAGTCGGGGACTCAGAATGGATTCTGTCACGCGCACATCTCAGCCCAAGATAAATTAGAAACTCCTATGTTTGAACTGCGGGAGGATTGCGTGATGGGAGAAAATAAAAGCGCTAGAAAACACAGGGTTCAAGTACACTTGTGTCTGACGGCCTCGGTGGGCACCGGGCGTCCAGTGGCCAAAGCCTGTGGGATTTCTGTCTTTCACGTTACCCCTCTGGCAAAGTCTGGGGCAGCCCCACAAAATTGAATCCACTAATCTTTTCTGTAGCAAAACTTAAGAATATTCTCGGGGCGTCTGAGTGGCTCAGTGGGTTAAGCCTCCGACTTCAGCTCAGGTCAGATCTCACGTTCATGGGTTCGAGCCCCGAGTCAGGCTCTGTGCTGACAGCTCAGAGCCTGGAGCCTGCTTCTAGTTCTGTGTCTCCTTCTCTCTCTGCCCCTCCCTGTCTCATGCTCTGTCTCTCTCTCTCTATCAAAAATAAATAAAACATTTTAAAAAGTTTAAAAAAAAAAAGAATATTCTCATGGAATGAAGACTCTAAAGAGCCCGGATTCAGTTAAAGTGAATATTGCTGTCAGACTAAGAGTAATACTTCTTTTTTTTTTTTTAATGTTTTATTTATTTTTGAGAAAGAGAGATGGTATGAGCAAGGGAGGTTTCAGAGAGAAAGAGACACAGAATTGGAAGACAGGCTCCAGGCTCTGAGCTAGCTGTCAGCACAGAGCCTGACGTGGGGCTTGAACCCACGAACTGCGAGATCATGACCTGAGCCGAGTCAGACGCTTCACCGACTGAGCCACCTAGGCGCCCCTAAGAGTAATATTTCTTGACTGGGGAGTATTGGGCATCGGGGAGGGATAAGGAGATTTTGGATGTAAAAGGTTATCAGCACTGGGATGCCGCGGTGGCTCAGTTGGTTGAGTGCTGGCCTTTGGCTCAGGTCACGATCTCATGGTTTGTGGGTTCGAGCCCCATGTCGTGCTCTGTGCTGACAGCTCAGACCCTGGATCCTGCTTCGGATTCTGCGTCTCCCTCTCTCTCTGTCCCTCCCCCACTTGTGCTCTGTCTCTCCCTCAAAATAAATAAAATTTTTTTTAAACTGTGCTTAGCAGGGAAAACATAAAGTAAAATAATAAAATAAAATGAAGAGAAATGAACTGAAATCTGTCCTGAGCTGTCGTAAGGGCTGGATCCATCTTCTCTTGAGTCAGCGGGAAGGTGGAGACACAGGCGCTGGGCTGGGGGAAGATGGCGCTCAAGCCCGGGCCCTCTCCTTCCGGACCCTGTGGCTTTGCGCAGGTGGCCAGACCTCCCACCCTCCTTCCTCAGCTGGGGACCGAGGGCACACACCTGTCTGGGGGCGGGGGGTGTGGCGTAGGGATCCACAGGGATGAGGTGAGAAAGGGCTTGGCAGGACATACCCCACGAGAGACGTTGGCTCCAGCCCTCGAAGCAAAGGACCAGATTCTTTAGAACCAGGGTAAAGATAAAACGAGATGCCGCTGCTGATGTATCCGTTAGGGCGTCCGGCCCGGCCAAGGGACTCGGCCAAGGGGGAGTGTTGCTACTGTTACTGCTATCATTGTTGTTGGTTGGGGAGATTTAATCTCTGCAAGAGGGAGGGTAGGGCTGTCCTCGGGCAGTTCAGTTCCGTTCACCATATTTACTCACCACCTGCTACATTTAAGACCCGGCTGTTGCTAAGGCTCAAGCGAAAGCCGGGTGCTCCTTCCGAAACCCACAAAGAAATACAACTCCTCCCATATCCCCATGAGAAAATAACTCTTCACATCCTGCTGGGCCGTTCATTCCAACTTTCCAAATGGAGAGCCGGAACAATCATGGATTTTACACCTGCCACGTGTGATCGCATTGCTAGGAGGCAACCGGCCTCAGGTTGGGGAGATGATTGTGTGGCTCCTGCACTGGGCTCTGCGTGGGCGCGTGACGGTTCCGACGCCAGGAGATGTAAGTGCTGATTCCTGTGAAGTCGCAGCCTTGGAATCCGGGCGCCAGAGCCACGCTCGAACAGGGGTGAGCAGCCGTCGCCTGCGTGCCCGAGCGTGGACATGACTGATTGGCTGTGCAGGATGCTCTCATTTAATTAGGAAATAAATCTCGCCTCTTGATGTCTGACTATAGCATTCCCACGAGACACACGTGGAATTTTGAGTGGGGGACTTTGGGCAAAGGAAAAGCAGCTGGTGCCGGATGGTGGGCACAGAGCAGTGAGCGAGCCAGGGGCTGGGGCCCAGGATGCCCCATAGAAGGGGTGCGGTGCCAGGGCTGAGCCCGCTGGTGCCCCTTATAGGGACAGCCACTGGGGGAAGGGGGATAAAACAAAGAAAGGGAGGGAGGGAAGGGGGCTATGGTCATGGTGGGCGCACTTGTGGGGAGAAGCACTGGGTGTTACATGGAAACCAATTTGAAAATAAACTATTAAAAAAAAACAAAGCTAATGTTTATTGCATTACTGAGTCTCTACTAAGGGTCAGTGTGATGGTCTGACCCCATTTTTTATATCAAGCTGCTTACCCTTGTGTGTCCCATTCTGCCCACATCTGGGCACACAGGGCGCCCAAGCCTTTGGCACCAGTGGGGGGCCCGGCCTCGCCCCACCCCCACCCCCGAGCCACCACTGTCACCTCAGTGGTCGGCCATGCCAGCATTCTTGGGCCACTTTAAGACCCACTCAGGGGGCACCTGGGGGCTCGGTCGGTTAAGCATCCAACTTGGGCTCAGATCAAGATCTCACGGTTCATGAGTTTGAGCCCCGCGTCAGCACGAAGCCTGCTTTGGGTCCTCGGTCTTCCTCTCTCTGCCCTTTCCCCACTTGTGCTCTCTCTCTTTCTTAAAAATAAAAATAGATAAATAAATAAACACTACAAAAGAGAGAGAGAGAGAGAGAGAGAGGGAGAGAGCAGCTCAGGAAGCCCCTTGCTCTTTCCAGGAATCCTCACTATTTAAGTGGGAGATGTGTCCCTGCCCTCCTGGACCACCCGCTTCCACATCTGACCAAATTCTGGATGGAGCCCATCCTGTCCCCGCAAACCAGGGGGCTGGCCCCGCCACCGGCGCTGTGCCGTTTAGAGCCACACTAACGTGAAGTCATGTGTTTTTCCAGACTAAACAGAAAACCATCCAGCTTCTCTCCTGTGAGGGCCCCCGTGGGCGGGGCATGCCCTGCGGTCTAATAGCACCTGCGAGGGGGGATTGCCATGTAAACTGAGCGGCCGCAGGGGGCCCGGGTCACACATCAGTTCTGGGCGTGTCTGTGAGGGGGACTCTGGATGAGATCAGCATGGCTGTAGCTGGCGCTTCCCAACGGGCCCGGCTCACCCAGTCCCCTGAGGGCCAGAACGGAGCAGACAAATCCCCCCACCTTTCCCTCCTGTCTGCCTGCTGGAGCTGAAACATCTCACCTCGGCCCTTCTGGCCTCCCTGGGCCTCCAGACTCGGACTGGAGGTACGTCACCAGCCGCCCTGGCCGCCCGCTTGCCTGTGGCAGATGGTGGGGCTTCTTGGCCTCCATGACTGCGTGAGCCAACGCCTCATAACGCCTCACAGAAAGGAAATATGTATTTACTGGAGACATATATAATATATAGAACACAAATATATGTTATAGTATTACTATATCATATATTGTATAATGAATGTATATTATAGATCATGCATATGTTTTATGTATTATATTTTGCTATATGTATTATATATAATGAACCTATATTATACACATATTATATGTTATTCACATATTATGTATTAGACACATATGACATGCATATGTGTATCTGTTATACATATAGTTCCCGAGAACCCTAAAAAAATGCCACGCCCATCTCTGCGGCAATGACATTCGCGTGGGAGACCTTCGCTTCTCATCCCTGGTTTCTGCAGTTCCCGTGTTCCCACTCGCCTTTATAAAATAATCACAATGAAATGTAGGCTCACAGCCCCACGCTTGCACCCAGAAAAGCCAAGGCAGCGATGCCCGTCCTGATCCCGGGTTTGCGGGCTGCGCACCGGCGGCCGCTGAAATTCCCCCGTCGGCGACACAGGGAGGGTTACCCCCGACACACAAGAAGACGCGCCGAGCGGAAGGGAAAGTGAGTGCCGCCCGAACTTCCTGGAAGGTGACTCTGGCGTTGGTTTCAGTAGAGACGCGCGGATGGGGAAGCGGCCGGCGCCTCTCCCCGCAGCGTGCTCAGTGAACGTGGCCGGCAGCGGACTCGCGGGGCAGTCGGTGGCGAGCGGTGAGCCCCTGCTCCTCAGCTCTGGAAGGTCGTCGCCGCCTTGGGGACTGGGGCCGGGCGCAGCCGACCTGCCCGTTATTCGAAGGAGGCGGGACAGTCTGGATTTTATAAACGTAAAATCTCCCAAATTTTTACAGGTTTTTAAATCTTCATTTAATTTGTGTTTATTTTTATTTTTTTAACGTTTATTTATTTTTGAGAGGCAGAGAGAGACAGAGGAGCAGGGAAGGAGCAGAGAGAGAGAGAGAGAGAGACGCAGAATCTGAAGCAGGCTCCAGGCTCCGAGCTGTCAGCACAGGGCCCGACGCGGGCCTCGAACCCACGAACCGTGAGATCATGACCTGAGCAGAAGTCAGACGCTTAACCTACGGAGTCACCCAGGTGCCCCAACATCATTTTTAAATTTTTTTTATGTTTAAGTCACTGTTGAGTAAAATGCAAGTTAAACCAAATACTCCAGCAGCCCAGGTTACGATTTCTAAAACAAATTCGCATTTCCAACTGCTCTTCTGACACTGCACTTGCAGGCTGCAGGGGCATCTCCAGGCTGACAGTCGAAACTGAGAGTCTCGATTCCAGCGGCTCTACGGCCTCCGCCGCAGCCACGACTCTTGGCTCCCCTCGGCCCCAGACAGCGATCCTTCCGCCAGGCCCGTCTGCCACCACCGTCCCTACAACAGAGAGGTCATGTGGCGCGTGATCACCCTGTTTGTGGGGGTGATGGTGGTGGCAGAGGGCACGGTCCATGACAAATGTCACTGTGCGCTGGCCTGGAGGTGACACATGTCATCTCTATTCACAGCCCACAGAGTAATTCTCCCAACCCCCCTTAAATTTAAGGGAAAAAGAAACCTCCAGCGTCATCAACAGTGTCCCCTGCAGGGATTAGCAACTTGTATCGCTGTTACTAAGTTTGTGCTTCTGTAAGTAAAGAATATTTAAAATACACAACCGTTAGCGCCATTTATTAGAGGAGGGCTGGCCAAATCTGGCCGCCACCTCCCTCTGTCAGTAAAGTTTTATGGGGACACAGCCACGCTCATTTGTCTGCATACTGATGTGCCTGTTTTCCTGCGACATGGCCACGTGGGGTGTTTGCCACAGAGATACCGCAACGCGGAAAATATCTGCTTTCTGGCGCCTTACAGAAGAGGTCCGCTACCCCTGGACCAACACCATTTACAAAGCAATCATCTCATAGGAGAATAATTTAACACCGACAAATGAAGAACAGGGAATAGAGGCCAGTTCTTAAATCAGACCTTGATGGAAGAGATGTGATTGTCTTCATTTCTTCATTGATCTGCAAAGACAGAAGCTCAGCTCAGCAGGGCCCCGCCATGGGGCATAGACAGGTGTTCTTCAAGGGCTACAAACTCCGAGGCTGGGGGGTGGGGAGCAGCCAGATAGGGAAGGGGGTCTGTGGGCCTGGGCCGCCTGCAGTACTCATGCTTGCCTGGTGGGGGCGCCATGCAGCTGAAGCCCCTGGCGGCCACCGTGCTCGCTGCAGATCCTCCTGATTGGCCCAAAGAAGCGAAGCTACAGACCTCAATTTGCCCATCAATTCCCAGTTTAAATTTCTTTAAGGTTTATTTTTGAGAGAGAGAGAGTGCAGGGGAGGAGCAGACAGAGGGGGAGACAGAGGACCTGAAGCAGGCTCTGTGCTGACAGCTCAGAGCCCCACGCGGGACTCAAACTCAGGAACCGTGAGACGATGACCTGAGCCGAAGTCAGACACTTAACCGACTGAGCCACCCAGGGGCCCCCATCAATTCCCAGTTTAAAAAGATAACTGCTCAGGACTGATCGCATGCCCAGAATCGAGGAACGGGAAACAGAAGTTCAGTGGAAAAAGAGGACTCACCCACCTCATCAGTAACGTTTCATTTTTTTTTAATAACTTGAACCAAAAATGAGCGGAAGTCGTAAAAAGAAATGCAGTACGGGAAGCGTTGAGTCACGCTCGTCGCTGCAACACGGATGAGCCCCAGGAATGTGACGCTAAGTGGGAGAAGCCGACACCAAAGGCCACCTATTGTACGGAAAACAGCATACAGGTTCCTGCAAAAAAGAAAAGTAGAAATACCACGCGATCCAACAATTCTACTACTAGGTATTTATCCAAGGAAAACTAACACACTAATTTGGAAAGATACAGGCACACCTCTGTTTACAGCAGCATTATTTACAACAGCCAAGATATGGAAGAAACTATGTGTCCGTCACTAACTGAGTGGAGACAGAAGAGATGGTCTGTCTACACAGAGTGGAATATGGCTCAGCTGTAAAAAAAAGATTGAGGTCCTGCCGTTTGCAACAACGTGGAGGGCGCTAGAGGCCATTGTGCACGGTCCCAGATACACGCACCCCCGGAGAGAGAAACCGGGCAGAGAGAAAGCGGGTTGCACAGGTGGTGGGCAGAGCCTGGAGTGGGTGGGGGACGGCAGAGACTGCCGATGGGTCCGCATTCCCTTCCGGGGGATGAAAACGGTTAGGAAGTGGAGCTGCTGACCAGACAACATTATGGATGGACTAAGCGAGACTGAATTGTGCATTTTATTTCTTTTTAATGTTTTATTTATTTTTGAGAGCCAGAAAGAGCGCAGCAGGGGAGGGGCAGATAGAGAGCGAGACAGAGAATCCCAAGCAGGCTCTGAGCTGTCAGCACCGAGCCCAATGCAGGACTCGAACTCACGAACTGTGAGATCATGACCTGAGCCGAAATCAAGAGTCAGACGCTTCACCAACTGAGCCCCCCAGGCGCCCCTGAACTATGCATTTTAAAAGGGCTCTTTTCTCCTGCAGTGTGAATTTCACCTCAGTAACAACAACAAATAACTGGAAGTGTTATAAGTTACCAATTCTGGGCAGTGTGTGTGAGATTATTCTTTCATACTTCTCCAACTTTGATATAAAAGTATCTATTAAGCACTGCACAGGGCAGATGAAACCCGATGGAGGACAAGACAGGCCCTGAGCCACCAGCCCGCCCCTGGATCTCGATCACCGGTGACGGCCACGCGGGCACGACTCCTGTGAGCCACAGCCCCCTGGGGGACCTGCTTCAGGGACCTTGCCCGCCTCTGGAAAACTGCTCTAGGGGGATCAGGGATAAAAATAAATCCCCGGCGCGCTGGTCCAAAGAAGCCAGACACAAAGGAGAACGTGCTGTGTGATTCCATTTACATAAAGTGCAAGCGTTGGCAAGACTGAGGGTGCCAGGGAGAAGTCAGAGTGGCGGGGTCTTTGCGGGA